>JAQZBX010079337.1:0-13997 GCA_029593785.1 Cabassous unicinctus | reverse complement strand
TAAACTCTGACTTCTTTAAGCCCCTGCGTTATTGTTGGGTCTCCTTGTTACAAGCCTAGCCTTACCCTAACCCATATAGTTAAGATTCTTTATGTTGCAAGTAGTGGAATATCCAACTCAAAGTAAATTAATAAATGGCATTAATTAGCTCCCATATATAAGAAAATTTCAGAAGTAGCACTGTTTGATTCGGTATTCAATGATATCATCAAAGAATTGATTTCTTCTTATCTCTTTGCTCTGTTTTTGTGGAGTTAGCTCCACCCTAAAGCTGGTTGTCATCAAAGTTGCAAAATGCCTATGGCAGTTTCAGGCATCATGCCAGATAACCAAACTTTCCAGAAGAGAGAGAGAGAGAGAGAGAGAGAGAGAAAGAGAAGGAGGGAGGGAGGGAGGGAGAAAGACAGCAAGCGAGCTTCAGTCTAATATCCTCAGCAAACTTCTTATTGGTTCAGTTTTGGTCACATGTCTTCCTTGAGCTATGAACAGAGAAAGGGATGCACTGATCAGTTTAAGTCCAATTCACTTTCCCATCCTTAGCAGAAGGGACAGCCCACTTCTTAAAAACACGTGGGCTGTTTGAAGGTGGTATGGACACCCTTATCAATCGGAACCGTTACCAAGATAAGAGGGAATGGATATTGGGGAAATACCATCATGTATACTACAGGGATATAGTGATTGTTTTAAGGATGAAATTGAATGAGATAACATATATAAACATATAAAAGGTACTCAATTCTTCTTTCCTAGCTCTGACTAGCCATGCTGCAAAGTGATATGGGGTTAGGGAAGATTCCTTTTTTGGGTGTCTGGGGAGTGTGTATTTGCAGGACCAGTGAAACAAGGTTGTGATGTATCTTTCAGTTTCAAGATTTCTGTCACCAATAGCAATTATTGGTAGGAGTGCCCTTTGGCTGGCATCACCAACTCACACTCAGCTCCCAAGAGAAAGAATAAAAGAAGACTTGGCCTTTCAAAGACTCCTTTTCTTCATTGGTCATAGATGCTCCCTGGTCCCTTAACTTATAAAGACCCAGGTTTGAGATTCTTGAAGGGGTTGCCTGCCCAGTACCTTATGTAGCTATGCTGCTTCAGGAAGAATGCTGATTTAGAGATATGCTTAGACAGTTTATTAGCTTTTCTGCCTCTATCTACTTACTAGAGCTTGCATAACTTAATATAATGAAAAGACTCAGGCTTGAGTCTGAGACCCCACTTTAACATTACTAACTGTGTAATCGTGGGCTGGTAATTTAATTTCTTTATGCCTCAGTTCCTTCAGTTGTAAAATAGGGCCTTGACTCTTACTCTACCAACCATTAAGTGTTCTTGTGAGGCTCAAAGACCCGATGTATTTCTGAGCACATTGTAAATAGAAAAGTGTTTTTAAATAAAAGGAGTTAGTAAACACAATAATAGAAATACTTTACTGGTAAATAAGTTTCTCCATATTAAGGGTCAACTTATCTGGAGCTTGGGAAACAAAATTTGTTGAGAGAGAACAAGCCAAGGGGAATGTTTTTGTTTATGGTGACTTAGGATAGGCCAGATTTCATTAACAATTATGTATTGATTGCCTAGGTGTGTCTGTTACTGGTATTTTACATGTGTTAGCTGATTTAATCCTTTTAATAGCCCTATGAGGTAATTATTATACCAGTTAGCTGATTTAATCCTTTTAATAGCCCTATGAGGTAATTATTATACCAGTTCTACAGATGAGGAAACCAAGCCTGAGAGTGATTAAGTAACAGAACCAATGTCACATCTAGGAAGTAGATAGCAAGGCTAGGATTTGAAAGTCACATTTGTTTAACTACAAAAGCAAGCAAGGCCATCGCCTGATTCAGGCAGGAAAGACGTGACCACCCAGGAGACTGTCGCCAGGTGGACTAGCTTATAAGACAAGGAGACGTTCATCCAGGGGCTTGCAAGTGTTCTTTCATGGGTTTATTCATTCATCTAATCCACAAATGTTTACTGAGCATTTCTTGTGTAACAGGAACTGTGCTAGATATGAAATAAAACAATGAATAAAATACAGATCCTATGGGTTCAAGAAACATTGGTGCAGCAGAGTAGCTTGTCAGATATTCCATCTATCCTTAGTTCAATCCCATTAGGAAAATTGCTCCTATTGCCTGGCCAATATAAAAGTTTTAAGCATTATTGTTCTGTAGAAATGATCTGCGTATGCAGCTTCCTGCTAGAGAATGGCATAAGTCCATAATAACTGAAGATCATATACCAATGATTTCATTTCAGAGGCAACAGCACAATGGTTTTGAAATGGTAATAATTGCCTATTGCTCTTGAGATTATCTTATTGTCTGGCAATGGTTATGAAGAGAGTGAGGTTTTAAGAGGCCATTCAGTAAGAGTGACAGAAGAAACTGCTTTTTATATATCTCTGAATGACTCTCAAAGTAAACATTTAATTCAGAGCCCATAAAGGTCTGAAAGAACTTCTGTTATAAACTCAAAATCCTTAAAGCTAAAGGGAGTCTGAGTTAGAGAACAATATGGAAAAGTAAAGGTGGGGCTCACGGATAAGTGGAGTGTTTGCTTTGAGGGATCCTGAATGGAATAGTGATGGGCTAGGCGAAACCCACAATTAAAATGGCTGCTGAAATGATGTTTTGCATCTTAATTTAAAGGGCCTGTACCCCTCTTCTTTGCCAGGTATTGTGCCAATAAACAACTCAGTCTGAAACCGCTTCAGTTTTACGTGCTCATACCAATAACATTCAATGAAAGTTTCTTTTGAGGGAGAGAAAAATTCTTTAAGTCCCTACCAAGAACAGACAAGTTGACATGTTACATACTTTTGTTTTACACTCACCACAACCTTGTGAGTTAAGTAGCATTTTCACTATTTCATAAAGCTCCTTCTCCTGCTCAGATTTATTAATTTATTCAACAAATATTTATTGAGCGCCTTCTGTGTGCCAAGCATAATCTATGTGCTGGGGGCACAACAGCAAACAAAACTTACAGATGTACCTTCCTCCATGGCACTTTTATTTTAGTGCAGGGGTTCTTAACCAGTGGTCCATGGACCCCTTGGGGGAAAAAGATTTCAGGGGGTCCATGAACTTGAATTGAAAATTCAAAAAACATTATTCTTGTGGGGACGTGTTGGTGCAGGTGTGACATATTTATTAAATAAGACAGTATAGTGTGGACTTAGTAGGGGGTCTGTGGTTTTCACCTGACTGGCAAAGTGGTCCGTGGAACAAAAAAGGTTAAGAACCCCTGTTAGTGTGTGGAGTCTGAACTGAACAAACAAACAAACAAACACACATCTAATCTGTGAGCCTTTGGATCTCAGTGTTATGGAGAAAGTAAAGAGAGGTTAAGTGGGGTTGAGGGATACTAGGGTGGCAGGTGCACATAAATTGTGAAATTTATGTAGGATGGTCAGTGTATTATTCATCATCTATTACTGCATAGTAAATTGTCCCAAAATTTAGTGGCTTAAAACAACAAACATTTATTACCTCACAGTTTCTACAGGTCAGGAATCCAGGTGTTACCTAGCTGGTGTCTCTCAGGAAGTTGCTTCCAGTGTGTTGGCTGGAACTGTTAGCAGTATTCAGTTCATTGCAGGCTGTTGGACCGAGGGCCTCAGTGCCTTGCTGGCTGTTGGCTGGAGGCCTCCTTCAGGGCCTCGCCAGTGGACGACTCCATAGGGCAGCTCACAATATTGCAGTTAGTTTTCCTCAGAGAAAGTGAGTGAGAGGATATGCCCAAGATGGGTGCTGCAGTCTTTTTATAACCTAATTTCAGAAGTGACATCCCATCACTCCTGCAATGCTGCCTAATTCTATATGCTAGAAGCAGCTGACTAAATCCAGCCCATACTTAAGGGTTGGGAATTACATAAGAGTGTGAATACCAGGAGGTAGGGATCATTGGGGACCATTAGAAATTGTCTACCACAGTCCAGGAGGCCTCTGTAATGACATGATATTTGTGCAGAAATGTAAAGGAGATGAGGAAACAAGCCTGTGAATATCTGGGAGAAAAGAGCTGTGACAGAGGGAATAGGTTGAGGGGGTCACTGGAACAAAATGAGGTGAGAGAGATAGCACTGGGTTAGAAAATGGAGAATTTTATGAGGAGAGTTGAATTTTACTTTGAGTAAGAAGGGAAGACTTTGGAGGGCTTTGAACAGAGGCGTGACATGACTTGACATGTTTTAAGGAGGTTGCTCTGGTTGCTTTGTGGAGAATAGACTGGGGGAGCAAGCATTTGCAGAAGTAATGGGGTGGGTTAGGGGGCTACAGTAATCCAATTAAGTGACGATCATAGCCTAGACAGGGCAATTGTAGTGGAAGTACCAAGAACTGCTTGGATTTTGGATATATTTCCTAGTAGAGCTGAAAGGATTTGCTGATGGTTTAGATGTTGAAGTGTAATGAAAGGGAGGAGTCAACAACTTCAAGATTTTTGAATTTAGCAACTGGAAGAATAGTCTTGCCTTTTATTAAGCTGGAAATTACTGTGGAGAAGCAGGTTTTGATGGAGAAAGTGTAAATCAGGAGTTTTGAACATGCGAAGTTTGAAATGTCTATTAGGCATCAAGTGGAGATGTTGAGTAGGCAATTAAAATTTGAGTCAAGAGCTCAGAAGAGCAGAATGAACTATAAATATAAATTTTGGAATTCACAGCATTAATAGGGTGTTTAAAAACCAATGGACTTGATGGAAATATTGAAGGAGTGAGCTTAGATTGAGAAGTAGATAGGACTGTGGATTGAATCCCTGGGGCAGTCTAAGGTTTAGGAATTAGAAAAATAAGGTCAGCAAAGGAGACTGGGAAGGAGTAACTAGAAGGGTAGGAGGAGAACCAAGAGAGATTAGTTCCAGAAGCCAAGAAAAAAAGTGTTTCAAGGGGGAAGAGAGCGATCAATTGTGTCAAATGCTGCCAAAAGTCAAGCAAGATGAGGACTGAGAATTGACCATGGATTTGGGAACATGGAGGTCACTGGTGACCTTGATGAGACCTTGTTTCAATGGAGTGGGAGAATGATAGGAGACAAAGTGGAGAAGGTGAGAACTGATGCTTCTCTTGTTTTGTTGGTTTTTTTTTTTAACTTTATTTCATAAATTTAATAATTGAAAATATAAATAATTAAAAACTAAAATGTAAACACAGATGAAATAAATACATACATTTCTCAACTAAATGTACTGGACACATAATTTTTTTTTTTGAATCAAACAATATGTTACACAATATATTTGGGTCACAGTAACACAATCATACACTATTTGTCCTTTTGTGTCTGGCTTGCTTCACTCAACATAATGTCCTCCAGGTTCATCCATGTTGTCACATGCTTTATGACTTCATTTCTTCTTACAGCTGCATAATATTCCATCGTGTGAATAGACCACAGTTTGTTTATCCATTCATCTGTTGATGGACACGTGGGTTTCTCTTGTTTTTTGACTATTGATCTACTGAGCCACCTGCAACAATCTCACCTGGGGAACTTATTAAAAATATAGATTTTGAAGGCCCCACTCCAGAGTCCCTGGGGGCCGGACTCTATATTTTTCATTTTCTGCAAGTACCACAGGTGATTTTGAGACACATTAAAATCGGAGTACCAATGTCCTACCCCATGTACTTTATAACTATTAAAACTGCTATCTGACTTAAGATATTATGAGTATGTTCCATTTTGTGTAACCCAAATGAACTTTTTGTGGTGATAGTTTGTCCTGGAGGCATTTCTGTTATTTCCCTTTAGCCTTTTTAACCCTGAAGTTTTGAAGAAAATCTGGACAAAGAAATTTTATAGCTCCAAAGAATGGTAGTAGGTAAATCTCCCTTCTATAATGGCTCCTAGGAACCACAAGAATTTTTGAAATGTTCTGAATCAGCATATTAGCTTCCTGAGGGCTCTGGAAACTGAAAGAAAAAAATTTATGCAGATTCAGGAGGAATTCAATATTTCATTGGTCACTGAAGTGCTCAATGTACTGAGTCACTGCACCTGGAAAGACAAAAAAAAACATTCTGGTTAGTATCGTTTGGAGGGCTGGTAGCACCTGAGTGTTCTTTATCACTAGAGCAAAGGCTACACTGTTCAGCAGTATCTGGAGATTGTTGCTTTCTGATTTGAGACTTTAGCCCCAGGACTAGATATGTTTCAAAAAGAGCAATACAGAGTAGGAGGTGGTTCCAATTTAAACTCGTTTTTCCCTGTGTGCTACATAGAAAAAGGGCCTCTCAGTATTTAGGCTTTGGAAAGAGGTTGTTCTAAGGTGACGGTCCTTCTCCCCTCAAGTTTCCTTCCTTTCCTTACAGCCTCTTTCCAAGGCCTCAAGACTTGTGCCCATGTCCCTTCCTTCTCTTTCTCACAAGAGAAGTCTTGATACCCTTGGTCTTTTCTTATACCTTGCAACCTCGATGCCAATCAAGGTTCTCTTTGCTTAGTCATTTTGGCCCCAGAAGGGAGGAGGATAAGGTGGAAACTAATTCCGTTAATCAAAGTTCCAATTCCAATTTTCCTTTTAGTGAGAGCTGCTACTGATTTCCTCCTTAAGAAGCAAATAACCAATGACAATATTTTTCTTAGAGACAGACCACATTGCCAACAAAAGTGCATAGAAATTGTATTCCAGTTACTTCTATGTGTATTTGTAGTATTAATTGGGGCCAAGGCAATTTAAAATAAGGAAGAAATGAATGAAAATAGTTATGAAAATGATGCTCCTAAGTTTAATTGTGGGTGCACAAATGAATGTAAGTACCCCCAATGACTGAAATGGGTCAAAGCAATGGCATAAACCAGGGTTTTTTAACCTTTTTTGTTCCACGACCCATTTGCCAGTCAGTCGAAAACCATGGACCCCTTACTAAGTCCACACTATACTGTGTCTTATTTAATAAATATATCGCACCTGCACCAACACATCCCCACAAGAATAATGGTTTTTAAAAATTTTCAATTCAAGCTCATGGACCCCCTGAAATCTTTCCAAGGATCCTTTGGGGGTCCGTGGACCCCTGGTTAAGAATCCCTGGCATAAACAGACAAAAAAAACAAACACACAAATATATATAACACAGAAAATCCCAACAAAGCCCTGCAAACCCAGCAGCTCCTGAACAAACATTAACAGTTTCCCAACTACCCAAACTTGTATCTGTGAAAAAAGTTGAGATAGATGAAGTCTGCAGAGGATTGCTATTCAGCTTGTTTATGGTCTGTGAAGACAGATGGACAGGGACCATCAAAATTCCAAGACTAGATGATTTAAGATGGACAAAAACTGGACTTCCCCAAGGATGTCTCCATGAGAAAACAAAGTTACCAGCTGAGCAGAACACCTACCTTCATCACCTTCTATATGAGAACCGGCCCCCAGAGCATGCAGGCAATGAATGGTAACATCTGGAGTGGGAGTCACATCTCAACATATGTGCATTATTCGTTAGAGTGAACACGTGTTTATTTAGATGGGAATAAACACAGATGCATCTGTACTTTGCATCAACTTTCTCTCCTCAACTTTGGGGCAATGCCCTTTTCCTGTAACACTTCTGCATCCTTCTCCCTTTAGGAAAATCCCTCTGAAGACCTGTGATCTTTGAAAATGATCTCATTGGTATACGATGTCACAGCTGATGGTTTTACTGGGTGGTTTGCATGGTTAACAGCATTTTTTTCTTGACATATTTGAACTAATGCCTCTTTAACTCAAAATGCTATGCAAAACAACGTGCAAGCTAACATCATGTGGTCACTTGAAAACAACAAAAAGGACTGCAGCCCTGGTTCTAGCCAATGGAAAAGCTTTGATGTCTGGGCTGATTTAGTTGCCTGAAAATCACTTAATCATTCAGTGTGTTTATATCAAAACAGGGTCAAGTTAGTTTCTTTTAATAATACATGTGGTTAAAAAAACATACAAAAACTCTTTTTTTTTGGTGAGTAGATTTGTCAAATGTTTTCCAAATGTACTTCTTCCTCTTAAAAGATGCAGCAGTGACATTAAACAGACAGTAATTGTTGCATAATTAATATGTATAGCAGGTGGACCCAGCAATTTCAGTTTGGAATCCATGCTTCTTAATCCTTAACTGCCTTGCCCTGTCATACTCCCACCACATCTCCAGTCATGCCTGAGAACCTCCCCCAACACTTGTAAATAGCACAGTGGACACAATCTAATTTGCCTTTGTGGGCAGGTCTTAAATTTACTGCAAAGAGGTAAGACTGTTACTCTCAGCTAAATATATGTGTGCCTATGTGCAAACACACATTTGTTTTCCTCAAACCTCTTTCTCAAAGATCTTTATTACCTGTTCAGTTCAATACACCTTCCATAACATTCTGCTTCCCCCACAAACACCTGCTTCTCAATTTCCTTCTGTTTTCAGCTACTTTTTAGCAAGTGAAGGCAACCCACTCAAATGATATAAAAGGACTATACTTTTTTTTTTTTTTTTGTCTCGGATCCTTTTACTAACGCTAATCACATACCATATCCTTTCCAAGATACTAGTTGCTATGCTTTTGTTAACTTCTCTTGTGCATCACCCAAGGTCAAGTTTCCTTTGTTCAGTTCAGACAATACCACAGGATAGGGATGGGGTGATATGGAAAGAATATCTGTAACCAATACTTCCTGCTTCCTGGGAAGTGTCCCTTCACTTGTGCATGTTTAGGGTGAGAGGGGAGACTGTCAGAATTCATCAGTCCATCTGCTCTTCTCAGGTGTAAGCAGGTCTTCCTTGTCCACTAAGTCACATCTCTGATTAAAGGGCTACCTGAGATGGTCTCAATTTTATCTCTTCTCCAAGCTTTTTTCTTTTCTATTTCCTCCTACCAGCTTTTTACTTTTTAAGTTATAATGAAAAGACCTGGTTGTGCTCTGCTGGTAACTAGCAATATAATCTCGGGCAACTCATGTAAATGCTCTAGCCCTCAATTTCCTCATTTGGAAAAGAGAAAATGCGATGAAATAAATTCTAATGTTCCTCTCAGCACTGTGGTTCTCTGAATTGAGGTAAAATGGCTCAAGAGAAAGATCTTGGCTGCCTCAGAGCTTGTCTTCATTCAGCAGGATATGCCCACTCAATCGGCTGGCACTTATTGAGCACCTACTATGTGCGGGGCACTGTATCAGATTTTTCCACCCTTGGTGTTTCATTTAACTCTCATAGCAATCCCAGGAGACAGACATTATTATTACTAAACCAGTTTTATAGATTGTGGACAGTTTGAATTTCTTTTATGAATCCCAAAAAGAGAAAGATTATATTTTTGAACGAATCCATTCCTGTGAGTGAGACCCTCTTGATTGGACTATGTCAGTGAGGTATGACTCAGGTTGAGTATCCACCCTCTTACTGGAGCTGATATAAATGGAGACACAGAGAGACACACACACAGGAAAAAAAGGAAGGTGCCATATTTGATCCTGCCGTGCGTGAGAGAGGACTCTAGATTTGCCTACAGCTGCAGAAAGGCAGAGAAGCCCCAAGAGACTGAGAGAGGAGGCCCAGTAAGAGACAAGCCCTATGCCTGGTTGCCCACAGCTGAGCTCTGGGAGATGGTGGATTCTGGAGGGGAAGGCAGAGACCTTGACAGAGATCGGTGGCCATCTTGCTTTGCCATGTGGCAGAACCCTGAGAAAGCATTTCTGCTGATGCTTTGATTTGGACATTTCATAGCCTCAGAATTTTAAGCCTTGGGAAATAGATGTGGCTCAAAAGATTGCGCTCCTGTCTACCATATAGGAGGTCCTAGTTTCGATTCCCGGGGTCTCCTGGTAAAGGCAAACTGGCCCGCACGGCAAGCTGGCCCACACGGCGAGCTGGCCCACGTGGAGTGCTGGCCCGTGAGAGATCTGGCACAGCAAGATGACGCAACAAAAAGAGACACAGAGGAGAGACAATAAGAGATACAGCAGACCAGGGAGCTGAGGTGGCGCAAAAGATTGAGCACCTCTCTCCCACTCGGGAAGGTCCCAGGATCGGTTCCTGGTGCCACCTAAAGAGAAGATAAGCAGACACAGAAGAACACAGAGAGAACAGACAGTGAGTGCAAAAACAATGGGGGTGGGGGAGAGATAAATAAAAAAAATAAATCTTAAAAAAAAATAATAATAATTGTAAGCTTTTACCCCAAATAAATCCCCTTTATAAAAGCCAACCCATTTCTGGTACTTTGCTTTGGCAGCCTTTTGGCAAACTAAGACAAAGATGAAGGTGCTAAGACTCAGAAAGGTTAAGCAGCATTTCAAAATCATAGATAGGGTAATTGGCATAGCTGGAATTTGGCCATCAAGCATATGCTGTTAACTGTTTTGCTCCCATGCTTCACAATAATTCACTGGCTGTTTGACATTGCCTGTACCAAGTCATCTCCAAAAGCCAGTTCATAGCTGCCGTCTTGGAACCAGAAGGTCTGGGATCCAGTCTTGGTTTCTTTGTTTAGTGTTTCAGCCACATTGTGTAGCTTCTCCAAGCCTCAGTTTTCTCATTTGTAAAAGAAGTAAATAATAGCTACCTCCCGGCACTCTGGTAAATATGAGAAGATACAAGCAGTGTGTCAGCAACAGCCTGATTCTCTATCCTGTCTCTCTCTCTCTAATGGCCATCACCTAACTATTATCTGCAGTCTCAGCCCCAGTACAGGCACCAGGACCAATCCTTTCCTTGGTGGGAGGGGCTTTGAAGACCTCTAGGTCAATGCTGAAGAGGATTCAATATCAACCATCATTACAGCCAATCTTTATGGCTTGTTGTGGTCAGTATGCCTCTACCCTAAATGCAACATGGTAGAGTTGTTAAGATGGACTCTGGGACTATATGGCCTGTGTTTTAACCTCAGTTCTGCCCTTATTAATGACCTTATGCAGGTTACTTTACCTTTCTGAGTTTTCCCACCTGTAAAATGGAGACAATAATCGTAGCTTCTTTAGAGGGTTGTTGTAAGGATTCAATAAATTTAATGATATAACAGTGCCTGGCATATAGCATTTATTATTGTTATTATTATAGAACTTACTATGTCTACACTTTATAATATTAATGATTTAAATTATACACTTACATTATTATTAAAATTAATTATGTCCTTGCTTGGTTGCTAGAGGTCCTTCCTGGATAACTTGCCCATTATTCCAGTCTTCCCAGGGATGTGGTCTTCACTGCAGTCACATGATGGGGCAAGACTCCTGCTACTAAACCTGCTCCCTGAGACATTGCAATCTGCTGAGGACCTCCTTGATATTGGTTGCCCTCCCACATCTCTGAATATTGCTTTCTCTGGTGTCTCGCAAGAACTTACTCTGGCTGCTACTCCAAACCTCAGCAAGAGGTTGTTTTTTTTTGGCAACAAATACTGTCAGATGTTTGCTTTGAAAAGACAGGCTCACTTTGCTCATTTGCAAGAAAATGCCTTCCAAATATGTAAATCAGAATAAGTTATTCTTTCAAGTAAAAATGGTGTTTCCTGAAAAAAGTGGTTAGTTCAGCTGGCAACTCAAAGAATAACATATGTTTTTCTGGAGACAATCATGCTACTTTCAGCAGAGGTGCTATATGTGAACTTCCCAGTTTGATATAAGGAATATTGCAAAGGCCTGCAATGAAGTATTGAGATTTAATGAAATTAACAATTTTTAATGTGTCATCAATATTCTTAAGTGAAACTTTTTTCTTGCCTTTTTTTTTTCTTTTTAGCCATAAGTATGTGGTGGTAAAAAATATGATGACTACTAGATCCAATATGGTACCACTGCCTTGATTTATTCTAAGGTGCCAGTGGTTTGACCCAATATTACTTTTGCACAATCATTTTAAATAACCATGTAGTGATAAAAGCAAGTAATTTTTTGGTATTATTATTAAAATAATTTTGACCTCAAGGACCCTCTGAAAGGGTCTTGGGGACCCCTATGACTTTGCAGACTGCCCTTTGAGAAGGTAAAAGAGAGTAAATGAGAAGATCCAAGGTGAGAAGGTGGTCCTTGGTTTCTGATCCTTTGCTGCCTAGAACCTTTTGTACGGAGTGTGTCCTGACCTTCCAACCACTCTGTCTTAGTTTGCTAAATGCTTCCAGAGCAATATGCTCTAAATGCATTGGCTTTTATAATGAGAATTTATTAGGTTAAAAGCTTACGGTTCTGAGGCTGAAAAAATGTCCAAATCAAGGCATTGTCAGAGATGCTGTTTCACCAAGTTGCAGCTGTGGGCAATCAGGCACATGGTGATGATTTCTCTCTGAGCTCAGCTGTGGGCAATCTTGGCAGGGCATAATGGAAGCTCTGCCAGTCTATGGAGCTCAGCTGGTGATCAGGCATAGCACTTGACTCTCCCCTCTCCTCTGGGTCTCGTCTCTTTCAGCCCTTGGGGACCTCTTTCCATGCCTCTGTGCTCGACTGATTCCAGCCTCTTAGGGTTTCTCTGTCTCTGTTGCTTTTCTCTGTGTGTCACTGCTTTCAGTCCTCTGTTTATAAGGGACTCCAGCAAGAGGACCAAGACCTACCCTGGGTCATGCCTCACTGAAGCAATCCAATCAAAGACCCCCCATCTGAATCCAATCCAATCAAAGGATCCCACACCCACAGGAATGGATTAGCTCCAAGAAAATGATCTTTTCTGGCATCCACAAAAAAGCTCCAAATAGTCACACACCCCCAGCTCTTCTTTTCTCTTGTCCTGGACTGTCTATGAGGCAATGTGACAGCATCTTTGGGAGCCCCAGGTATTGAGCCTTCTTACTTGCTCTGCTTCTAGTCACTGTAGCAGTGCTAGGAAGGGGAGAGGGAAGCCTAAAACGATTTTTCTTCCTTTCATTCCAACTATAGGAATTTCATAATGAAAATCATAGTATAACTATACAAAATCTTCAGATTGCTGGATAAACATCTCAAAATAGAACTCATCAGAAATGTATACCCTTCTCCTCGTGGTTGGAAAGTGGCTGCCCTTGAAAGGGGCTGAATTGATTATCTTGAACATTTTTCCTTCATATTTTATTTTCACTGGATTGTAACAGAAGATTTTGGGGAGAAAATCCCTGGCTTTATATACTATACATAGGAATAGCCTGGAGGACAGCCTTTCCTTAGTGTTACCACATGTAAATGGCTCTGGAAGCTTTGAGAACTGTGAGCCTCTTGAGCTCCCTTCCAAAATCCTTAGGCTTGTTTTATATAAAAACATCACACTTGGTAACTTATATCAAGGGTCTAATCCCTTATGTTTTTATAACTAGGTTGAAGAGTATATATAATAACAGAAATATTTACCTATAATAAAGGATAATTAATAGGATTAAGAACATTTGATTATTTCTATTCCAAATATGCCAGAATAAGCCTTTTTAAAACCTAAAACTCTGTTTTGCTCTTGGAGATTTTAGACAAAAAAATTGTACATTTTCAGAGCCGTAAACATTGGCAGATTTCTAAGAGTCCAAAACTAAGTGTGGCTTTATTTTTTAAGTTTATCCATTTATTAAAATCGCTATTTATCAAGCCAAACATTGTTCTAAGTAGAGGGTATAGTTGGAAACATGTTGTTTCTGTATTTGTTACCGTGACCTGCGTTAATGAATTAAACAAAAACTTTAGTGCACACTTTGCATATGTCACGAATTGTTTCAGACTGTCATAAACAAACCTGAAGAATATGTGTCTCTTGCTTTTAAGGAGCTGAGAGATTTAAAAAAATCAGTTTTGTTAAATGATTCACCATAGCACATATTAAAATTTAATTCACTTGTATATATCTATAGCATTTTATCTGAATTATGACAATAGCTCTACTTCAGATTCACTTTTTAAGTGAGAATTTACTAATGCAAGATTCACCTGTCTATGTATGTGCATTTGCATATTTTAATTTGGAAATGCATCAAGAAAAACCTGGCTTTTGACTATGATTAAATGCTAACCTTATTATTAGTAAATTTGGTGCTAAAATTAACATAATGCATTATGGAATCATTAAATTAACT
>JAQZBX010079336.1:0-13997 GCA_029593785.1 Cabassous unicinctus | reverse complement strand
TAAAAGCCCTGGGGCAGATGAATTCACAGGTGAATTCTACTAAGCTTTAAAAGAATATTTAACCCCAATCTTATTCAAACTATTCCAAAAAATTGATCAGGAAGGAGTGCTACCAAACTAATTCTATGAAGCCAATCTCACCCTAATACCAAAGCCAAATAAAGATAACATGAAAAATGAAAATTGCAGACCAGTTTCCCTAATGAATATAGATGCACAAATCCTCAACAAAATACTAGTTAAATCCCACAACTCATTAAATGAACTATTTATCATAATCAAGTTGGTTTTATAAAAGGCATGTAAGGGTGGTTAAACACCAGAAAGTCAATCAGCATAATACATCACATTAATAAAATAAAGAAGAAAATATCATGATCATTATGATTAATGGAGAAAAGGCATTTGGCAAAGTATGGCACCATTTCTTGGTGAAAAAAAAATACTCCAAATTATAGGAATTGAAGGAACTTTTCTTAACATGATAAAGGGAATATATGGAAAACCCACAGCTAACATTGTACTTAATAATGAAAGACTGAAAGCTTTCCCATTGAGATCAAGAGCAAGACATGTTTGCTCACTGTCACTACTGATGATCAATATAGAGCTAGCATCTCTAGCTATATCATTCAGGCAAGCGAAAAAAAAGGAATTCCAATGGGAAAGGAAAAAGTAACATTTGCACTATTCACAGATGAAGTGCTCCTATACCTATAAAGTCCTGAAGATTCTACATCAAAGCTGCTAGACCTAATAAATGAGTTCAGCAGAGTGGCAGGATACAAGATTAATATGCAAAAATCAGTAGTGTTTCTACACACCAGTAATGAGCAATCTGAGGAAGGAAGTCATTGAAAAAATTCCATTTACAATAGTGACTAAAAGAATCAAATATTTAGAAATGAACTTAACCAAGGATGCAAAGCAATTATATTCAGAAACCCTCAGGGCATTGCTAAAATAAATCAAAGAAGACTTAAGTAAAAGGAAGAACATTCCGAGTTCATGGATTGGAACATTAATATTTTAAGATGTCAATTCAACCCATACTGATATACAGATTCAATGTAATCTTGATAAAAATATCAAGAGCCATTTTTAAAAACAGAAATGTAAAGCACAGTTATCAAATTTATTTGGAAAGGTAAGGTGCCCTGAATAACCAGAAACATCCTAAAAATGAAGAATGGAGTTGGAGGACTATCACTTCAGGGGAGTAAATCATATTACCTAGCTACAGAGGTGAAAATAGCATGGTACTGGGATAGAGAGAGACATATAGACCAATGTAACCAAATTTGTTGGTTCAGAAACAGACCCTCACACTTATATGGTCAAGTGAGTTTTGACAAGGCTGCAAACACACCTGGCTGGAGCAGAACAATTTATTCAATAAATGGTAATGGTAGAATGGGATATCCATATTTAAGAAAGAAATAAGGCCTCTATCTCAAGCCTTATAGAAAAATTAATTCAAAATAAACCAAATACCTAAATATAAAAGCTACAACCATAAAACACCTAGAAGAAAAAATGTAGGGAAACATCTTCAAGAACACGTGGTAGGTGATGGTTTCTTAAATCTCACACAAAGCTACAACCATAAAACACCTAGAAGAAAAAATGTAGGAAAACATCTTCAAGAACACGTGGTAGGTGATGGTTTCTTAAATCTCACACTGAAAGCATGAGCAATAAAAGAAAAAATGGATAAATGGAATCTCCTCAAACTTATCACTTTTGTGCTTCAAAGAACTATGTCAAGAAGGTGAAAAGGCAGACTACTCAATGAGAGAAAATATTTGTAAACCTCAGACCTTATAAGGGTTTGATTTCCATGTATCATTGATGTAAAGTCAGCAGCCACCAGAGGTTATGAGGGCAGGTAGAGGGAAGAATAGGTGTAACATGGGGCATTTGGTGAGACATTGGAATTGTCCTGCATGACATTGCAATGACATATATTGGACATTATAAATTTTGTCAAAACCTATAAAATTGTGAGATGTGAAATGTAAAGTATAATGGAAACATGGTTAGCAGCAGTCCTTTAATATGCATTAATTAATTGTAAAAAATGTACCACACTAATGAAAGATATTGTTAATGGAGGAAAGTATGTGAGGGGGAGAGATGGAGTATATGGGAATACCCTATATTTTTATGTAACATTTAAGTAATCTAAAGCTTCTCTTAGAAAAAAAAAAGATCTTGTGTAAGAAATGTGTTCTTAAACTTTACACCCAGGGCACAAGCAATGAAGTAAAAAATAGGCAAATGTGGCCTTCTAAAAGTTAAACACACTTGTGCTTTACATGAATTTGTCAGGGAGGTAAAAAGGCAGCCTGCTCAATGGTAGAAAATATTTGGAAATGAAATATCCAATGAAGGTTTAATTCCTGGATATATAAAGAGATCATTCAGCTCAATGATAAAAAGACAAGAAATGCAGTTGAAAAATGGGCAAAAGACATGAACAGACATTTTTCCAAAGGGAAAATGACTAAAAAGCACATGAAAACATGCTCAACATCACTAGCTATTAGGGAAATGTAAATCATAACTACACTAAGATATTATTTCACACTTTATAAAATGGGTGTTATTTTTAAAAACAGAAAACTGCACATTGGGGATTATGTGGAGAAATAGGAACACTCCTTCACTCTTGGTGGGAATGTTGAGGAGTGCAAGTGCTGTGGAAGATTATTTGACAGTTCCTGAGGAAGCTAAATATAGAAATTCCTTATGACATGACAATTCCCTTGCTAGGTATGTGAATTTCAGAAGAACTGAAAGGACGGATGTGAACAGATATTTGCACAGCGGTGTTCATAGCAGCATTACAGAAATTTGCCAAAATATATAAATGACCCAAGTGTCTATCAAAAAATGAATGGACAAGCAATATGTGGTATATACCTATGATGGAATACTATTCAGTTCTAAGAAGAAATGAAGTCGGGATATGTATGACAACATGGATGAAACTTGACGACATTATGCCAAGGGAAATAAGCCAGACACAAAAGGACAAATATTGTGTGTTCTCTCTAATATGAACTAATTTTAATGAGTAAACTCCTAAAATTCAAATCTAGAGTATAGGTTATCAGGAGATAGCAGGAGGGTTGAGAAGAGAAGCTGATGCATAATATTTGTAGAAATTTTTAAATGGTTGATTGTTAATGTATGAAAATGGATAGAGATGATGTTAACACATTTTATTGAGTACAATTAATCATATTAATTTATAGATGTGATTGTGTCTGAAAGGAGAAATTTAGGGTCATAAATGTAAATAGAAGAAAGACTAGAGGATAAACTTTGGAGAGTATAACAGTGAATTTGGAGGTGGATGAGATTTGTGATCAATCTACAAACAAAAAATGTTCTAAGAACTAGAACAAATGTATGTCACTATTACAAGGTTATAATATGGAGATATATGTATAAAAGACAACTATTGTAAATTATGGACTATAGTAAGCAAAATTTTAATACCTTTTCATCAATTGCAAAAAAGATACTATAGCAATGCTAAGGGTCAACAATAGGGAGTGTCTTACTTTGCACAGGGCTGCCCATGCAAAGTACCAGAAAGGGGATGTGTAGCAGTTTGACATTTTTTATGAATTCAAAAATAGTTATTGGATTGTGTTTGTAAAGTGATCTCTTCCTCTGGATGTATTAGATTGTATTAGGTTCAGAGGTTTCACTTTCACATTTTTAAATCAAGATTAGGGATTTTATTTGAAGAGAGAGTCCTGCATAGACATGACCTTGGGAAAAGAGATGAGACTGAGAGTCTACAGCTGACCCTGTGGAGAGAACAGAGCAGATGAGCCCAGAAAAACATGAGACCCTGGGAGAAAGATGAGCCTTATGCCAGCTTAAAGCTGAGATCTGAAGAAGCTGGGACCATGGAGCCCTAAGAGTAAGGAGGAAGGTTAAACTCTCACAGAAATCACCTGCCATCTTCCATCAACACATGGCAACAGACTTTGAGTGAGAAATTACCTCTTATGCTATCTTGAGTTGGACTCTTTAGGGCTTGGTAACTGTAAGTTCTTGCCCCCCAAAAAACACTCTTTATAAAAGCCAACAGAGTTCTGGTACTTTTCATCAGCAACTCTTTGGCTGACTAATACAGAATTGGCTTTTTAAAATAAAATTTTATTGAAGTATATCACTCAGACATAAACAATATGTATATAGTAAAAGTTGTGAACTTACAAACAGTCATATCATCATACAGGGGTCCCATACATCACCTCACTACCAACACCTTGCATTGTTGTGAAACATTTGTTATAAACTCTGAAAGAGAATTGTTAAAATATTACTACTAACTATAGCCCATATCTTACATTTGGCATATCCTCCCCCAACCCACCCAATTATTAACACCCTGAATTTGTATTTTAATAATATATTTCTTATAGTTCCTGAGAGAATGTTCTTATATTTGTTCTGTGGGCCATAGTCCATCTTCCACCACAGGATTCCCTGTGTCATACTGTCCCACGCTTTTTACAACCCATTCAAAATGTACACTCATTGATGCTCATTTTCATCACAGAATTGTGCTGTCATCACTACAGTCAATTTTAGGACATTTTCATTACTTCAAAATGAAAAATACTATACCCCTAATACCTGCCTATTTTTGTCCCTTACAACTGATATATCTTCTTTGTCATTGCTGCAAAAAATATTATAATATTACTGTTGACTCTCATTCATAATTTATATTATTTTTAATTTTCCAATGTATCACCATATTCCTAAATTCTATATTCAGCTTCTTGAGGTACTCCCAAACTGTCTTTCACAGAGGCTGCACCATTCCACATTCTCACCAAGAGTTAGTGAGTGTTCCTATTTCTCCTCATCCTCTCCAGCACTTGCAGTTTTCTGGTTTTCTTTTTTTTTCATAATGCCCATTCTATAAAGTGTGAAATGACATTTCACTTTAGTTTTGATTTGCATTTCCCTAATAGCTACTGATGTTGAACATTTTTCTTCATGTGCTTTTTGGCCATTAATATTTCCTCTTTAGAAAAGTGTATTTAAGTCTTTTGCCCATTTTTTAATTGAGCCGCTAGATTTTTATCATTTAGTTGTATGACCTCTTTATATAACATCAGTATCAAACCTTTATTGGATATATGGTTTCTAAATATTTTCTCCCGTTGAGTAGACTGCCTTTTTTCTTTCTTGACAATGTGTTTTTGAAGAACAAAAGCATTTAATTTTGAGGAGGCCTGATTTATCTATTTTTTTCTTTTATTTTTTGTTCTTTGAAACTACTTTCAAGTAGAATTTATGGTTCTAGCTTTTATATTTAGGTCCTTGCTCCATTTTGAGTTAATTTTTGCATAAGGAGTGAGGTAGTGGTCCTCCTTCTTTCTTTTGGATATGGTTATCCATTCTCCCAGCACCACTTGTTGAATAAATTGTTATGGTACAGCCTATTGGGCTTGATAGCCTTATCAAAAATCACTTGACTGTAGATGTGAAGGTCTACATCAGTGTTCTCAATTCCATTTCATTGGTCAAGATGTCTATCCTTATGATAGCATCATGATTTTTTTTTTTTTTACCACTGTAGCTATGCATTATAATATGCTTCATTGTCAGGGAGGTAAAGCCAAACAACTTTGCTCTTCTTAGTTAAGATATTTTTGGCTATTCAGATCACCTTACCCTTACAAATAAATTTGATAATTGGCTTTTTCTTTTCTGCAAAAATGGCTGTGGAGATTTTCATTGAGATTGCATTGAATCTGTAAATCAGTTTGGGTAGAACTGATGTCTGTGGCAGTTTGGCATTGTTTATGAATTCCAAAAATAAATACTGGATTATGTTTGTAAATTGCTCTGTACCTGGGTGTGATTAAATTATGAGCAGGACTTTGATTGGACCATGTCAGTAGTACATTGATTCCCCAAACACTTGTTGGGAGGGGACTCCCAGATAAAACTACATGGCAGAGCAGAGGAGTTGGAGCATTGATGCTGAGTTTTGAGCTGGATCCCAGGAATTGAACACATAGAAGAAGAACACAGAGGAATAGAGATGGCTCCTTAGACATGGCAGGAGCTCCAGGGAGAGAGAGAGAGAGCTGTTCACCTAATAGTCTACAGCTGGCCTTGTGGAGAGAGTACAGTAGCTGAGCCCAGAAAGAAATTGAGCCCCAGGAAGAGAGGAACCCAAGGATCCTGAACTCTTGGCAGACGTCAGCAGCCAACTTGCCGAAACACATGGCAATAGGCTTTGGTGAGGAAAGTAACTTATGCTTTATGGCATGGTAACTGTATGTTTCTACCCCAAATAAATACCTTTTCTAAAAGCCAACAGATTTTTGGTATTTTGAATCAGCACCCCTCTGAATGACTAATACACATCTTAACATTATTTAGTCTTCTCATCAATGAACATGGAATGTCATTTCATTTATTTAGGTCTTTGGCTTCTTTTACCAATGTGTTCTAGTTTTCTGAATGTAGGTCCTTTACACCTTGATTAAGTTTATTTCTAAATATTTGATTCTTTTAGTCACTATGATAAATAGAATTGTTTTCCTGACTTCCTCCTTAGATTGCTCACCAGTAGTGTATAGAAACACTACTGATTTTTTCACGTTAATCTCGTATCTTGCCACATTGCTGAACTTCTTTTTAAGTAGCTTTGTTGTGGAATTTAGGAATATTCTAGGTATAGGATCATATCATCAGCGAATAGCAAAGGTTTACCTCTTCCTTTCTTATTTGGGTGCCTTTTACTTCTTCTTGTCTAATTGCTCTGGCTAGAACTTCTAGCATAATGTTGAATAATGGTTATGACAGCGGGCATTCTTGTCTTGTTCCCAATCTCAGCAGCAAAATTTTATATCATTCACCATTGAGTACTATGTTAATTGTGAGTTTTTCATATATGCACTTTTCCATATTGAGAAAGACTCCTTCTATTCCTATCTTTTGGAGTGTTTATATCAAGAAAGGATGCTGTATTTTGTCAAAAGGTTTTTCTGCATCAATCTGCTGTTATATGCCTTTAATGATATTTTACTCTCATCCATTGTGCCATCCATTCCCATAAGCTCTGTTCTTTTCAAAAGAAAAATTTTTCAAAAAAAAATTTTTTTGCTATACTAAACTGTTGTCTTCTTAATATCCTTTATCTCTTTAGTCATACTTTTCTTCAATTCTTTATATTGATTTTGGAAATTTGTGTGATTATCATTGATTATGTGTCTTAAATCCTGTATCTCATCAGGATTTTTGGTTTGTTCCTTTGGGCTGTATCTTCCTGTTTCCTAGTATGACTAGTAATTTTTTGTTGATTTCTATGCATCAGAAAATGGTGACTTTGTTCTGGCAATCGATTGCTCTCCCTTGCCTAGGGCTTTTATTCATGACTCTTCTTTGATTTATCTTTCAACTTATTCTAAGGCTTTAAAATTACCCAGCTTAAGTTTTCAAAATAGGTCCCGGGGCCTACTAATGGGGTGCAAATCCACTTTAAGGGCACTGGCACACCTAAAAGAATATTTCTCCTTACAGTTTCCTGCCCAGACAACAGATGGGGCATGTCAATGAATCTTTCCACTCTTGTTTCTTTCAAACTCCATTTGCTTGTGATTTTGGTGTGGCCAGAGCTGAGATGCAAGTTTGGCTCTGTTGGCCAAATTCACTGAATAAAAACCTTTCTCTCCCATCCACCACACCTTCCCTCTTCCTACGAATGAAAATGTCTCTTCTTTTCAATGTTGGCTGCATTAATCCATGGATATTTTGTTCTGTTTTGTTTTCACTTGACAACAGGATTTTATTGCCTAAAAATGTCAGAGGATACATAGTTTGCCTTCTCCCAGCGTCAGTATTTTCTGGCTGTTGGGCAATATTTGTGTATCCTTGGCTTTTCTGTCACATGGCAATGCACATGGCGATGCTGCTCCTTGACTTCCAGCTTCTGGTTGCTCCCCATGCTCCTTTTATCTGGGTCTGGTTTCCTTTATTTAGAAGTTCTTCAGTCCTTTCAATTTGGGCACATCTTAACTAATAACATATATTTTTTATTATATTTCCTGTATTAATTTTTTAAAATGGTATTTACATCACATAAATGTTACGTAAAAATATAAGAGATTCCCATATACCCTGCTTCCTACACTTCCCATATTTTTCCATATTAACAACATCTTTCATTAGTGTGGTACATTCATTAAAATTGATGAAAATATTTTAGAGCATTGCCACTAAGCATGGATTATAGTTTACATTGTAGTTTACACTTTCTCCCACACAATTTTGTAGGTTATGGCAAAACATGTAATGGCCCGTATCTGTCATTGTAACATCATTCAGGAAAATTACCAAGTCCCCAAAATGTCCCCTCTGTTCACCTGTATTTCCTTGTCCCTGCATTCAGAACCTCTAAAGACCACTGCCTCCACATGAAAGATATAGTTTCTTCCATTGCTAAAATCATTATAAGTCTATAGTAGAATACCAATAAGACTATTTTAGTCCATAGCTCTTTCCCCAATCCTGAGGATTATGGGATGGTGTTGCCCACTCCACTTCTAATTGAGAGGAGGCTTTGATCTCATGGGGAAGATGGATGGAACTCTCTTGCTTGCAGTTGTAGATTCTCTCGGTTCCTTGAGATAGTCATTGTCATCATCATCTCCTTTTTAGTTGTCCTGGGTGAGTCCAATGAATTGGAAAGTAGGTATTGCAACTCCATTGAATTTCAGGGCCCAGCTGGCACATATACAGCTCAGAGATTAAAGTCTCTTAGAGGTACAGCAATCAACTCCAGCACCAACTATAGGTTCAAATAAAAGGGAAAGAAGAGGCATGTGTAGAGAAGTCAGATCTGAGGCCAACTCTGTCACACTCTGTAGCAAACTCCAAAATAGGGCCAATGACAAGGCACCAGACTCCAGAGCTATATGTCATGACGGTAAGTACTGGGTGTCTCCAAAACCCTCAGGATCCCCAATATTTGGCGTATTATCTACCTTGGCAATCTATGAGATCCTGCTGAGGCATGTATAAGTGTTACCTCTCGGATGACCTCCTAACTCACTTTGAAGTCTCTTAGCCGTATTCACTCATTTGTCTTTACCTTTTCCCCCTTTTATTCAAGGTCTTTTTCCAGTTGTATCACCAGCCAGTGCTTGGTAGTAATCTCTCGGTGCCAGGGAAACCAGTAAAAAATAAAAAAATAACATAAATTCTTTTTTTGACATTTTTCTTTTCATCACTGTAATAACAGTTGTCCTATATGTGCAGTTGTATTTTCTTTCATTTCTTCCCCAGTGTCTTAACTTTTTTTTCTCATTGTCTTCAAAGAAGTTTTAGGTCACAGTAAGATTTCATACAGAATATAGGCGACTCCCATATACCCAACATCCTATCGCCTATTGCAAACTCCTTTTCAGTATAGTTGGTCTTGTGTGATATATCTGAATGATCCCTTTCTCATTTCTGTTTCTATATATTTTTAAAATACTTTCTTTGTGTTTACCCTTGGGTTTATATTACATGGCCTATATTTATACCTTACTAATTTGAAAGGTACCAACTTAATTTCAATACCATAAGGTTCTCTGTTTCCATATCCCTCTCTTTTCCCTCTTTATGTTTTTTACATTTTAACACATTATATTTTGCATATCCATTATCAGAAAATATACCTTTATCTTACTCAATTGTCTTATGATTCTTATAAGAATTAAGGAGTAGAATTGTATATTGCGGACACAGTTCTACTGGGTTTTGCATTTACCCTTTTAATCACCCTGACTGATAATCTTCATTTCTTCACACTACTCCAAGCCAAACTCTCTTGTCTTTTCCTTTTATCTGCAGGAGTCCCTTCAGTAATTTTTGTATGGCAGGTCATTTGTTGATGAACCATCTCAGTTTCTGTTTATCTGAGAATATTTAATTTCTCCCTCATTTTTGAAAGACAGTTTTACCAGATAATAGATTTTTGGATGACATTTTTTTCTTTCAGTCACTTAAACATATTATACCACTTCCTTCATGCCTCCGTGGTTTCTGATGCGAAATCAGCAATTAATATTATTGAGGAACTCTTATATATAATGAATTATTTTTCTCCTGCAGCTTTGATAAGTCTCTCTTTTTGGCATTTGATATTCCAATTATTATGTGTCTTGGAGTAGGATTATTCTGATATTTTTTGGAGCATGTTGAACTACTTGGACATGCATATTTATGTCTTGTAAGAGTTGGGAAATTTCCAGTCATTATTTCCTCAAATATTTTTTCTTCTCTTTTTCTCTTCTCTTCTCCTTATGGGACACCAATAACATATATGTTTATCTGCATCACACTGTCACTCAAATATCTGAAGCACTTTTGAACTTTCTCTATTCTATTCTATATCTGTTCTTCTGACTGTATGATTTCAATTTCCTTGTATAGTTGTAGACAAACTTTACAGGACAATTGTTCTGTAATTGTTTAGTTCATGATTCTTTGTTGTGCCTGTTCAAATCTTCTTTTGCATGCAACTAGTGTATTTTTAATCTCTACTATTGTGTCATTCATCCCCAAAATTTCTGTTCTATTATTTTTTATACTTCCAAATTCTTCTTTATGTTCACACACTGTCATCTTAATATCCTTTTGCCCTTTATTCATATTTCGCTTCATCTCCTTGATTTGATTCATTTGAAATATTTTGATTAGTTCTTCCAACTACTGATTCTCTTCTGAAGTTTTAATAGTATCCCTTGACTGAGCCATATATACCTGTTTATTAGTATGACTTGTAAATTTTCACTGATGTCTAAGATCACCTTGATGAGTTAATTTAGAATGTCCGTCTTCCCCTCTTGTCTAGGGTTTTATTGTTACTGGCTTTTTGTTTAGGCTCTTCTTTCATGCTTAGCCCAACTCATTCTAGATCTTTAGATTAATCCAGTATTAACTGTTCAGATTTTCTTAGCTCTTATCATTTGAATCTTCCCATGGGCAGTTTGTGCTATTTTTTTTTAACAAATCAATTTTGATACATATTAATAAAGCATAAATCAATGCAAAGTGTATAATCAATGGTATTCAGTGTATTCACATATTTATGCATTCATCATTTCAATTATTCTTAGAGATCTTTCATTGTTCCAATAATAATAAACAAAAATAAACAAAAAAACAAACAATACTCATCACCTCTCATTCTGTCTATGCTTCCCCTGCTGTACATAGTTGCTATTCTTTTTCCTTCTCTTTAGTGTATTTGTGCATATATATTTTTAAAAACTGTCTTATAGATGCACTATCACCCTTATTCCTGTTTTATATGGAGTTTTACTCTTATAGATACCCATGTTACAGTTTTTACCTTTCCTTCTAATAATACACATGACCTTATACTTTCCCTTTCAATCACTGTCATACCTATACCCTAGTAATACTACTTACAAGCACCATGAAATGCTTTAACCAATTCTATTCATTCCCAAAGATTTATAAATATTTTTACCCATCCTGCACAGTTTAACCTTAGATTTCCATTCTCTAAACTCTTTCTACTTTCTGGTGAACTATATTCTAATTATTAACTCTATGAGTTTACACAATATATTTAGTTCATAATTATAAAATCCCTTCATAAGAGTACTTATCCTTTTGTGCCTGGCTTGTGTCACTCAATATAATGTCCTCCAGTTTCATCCATATTATCATATGCTTCACGACTATATTTCTTATTAGTGATGCATAATATTCCATTTATGTGGTGCATAAAACACCACAATATGTTTATCCATTCACCAGTTGATGGACACCTGGGCTGTTTCCAACTTTTAGCAATCATGAATAATGCTTCTATGAACATTGGTGTTCAGATGTCTGTTTGTATCTCTGCTCTCAGGTCTTCTGGATATATACCTAGGAATGGTATCCTTGGGTTACATGGATAGTCTATATTCAACTTCCTTAGGAGCTGACAAACAGTCCTCCACAGGGGCTGTACCATTCTACATTCCCATCAAAATTGAATAATAATACTTATCTCTCTACATCCTCTCCAACATTAATAGTTTTCCAACTTTAAAATAGTGGCCAGTGTAATAGGTGTGAAGTTATATCTCTTTGCAGTTTTGATTTCCATTTCCATAATCACAGATGATGTGGAAGACTTTTTCATACGGTTCTTCACCATTTGAATTTCTTCTTTGGACAATTGTCTTTTCAAGTGTTTTGCCCATTTTTTAAATAGGGTAGTTTGTCTTTTTATTTTAGAGTTATATGATCTCTTTGAATATCGTAGATATTAAACTCTTATTGGATATTTGATTGCCAAATATTTTCTCCCATTGAGTTGGCTGCCTTTTATCCCTTTTGACAAAGTCCTTTGATGTGCAAAGTGCTTAAATTTGAGGTGGTGATGTTTATCTATTTTTTTCTTTTTTTGCTCATGCTTCGGGTATAAATTTAAGAAACTACTGCCTACCACAGATCTTGAAGATATTTTCCTCTAGGAGTTTTATGGCTGTCGCTATTATATTTAGGTACTTATCCATTTTGAGTTGATTTTTATATAAGGTGTGAGTTAGGGGTCATTTTTCTTTCTTTTGGATAGGGTTATCCAGTTCTACCAGCACCATTTTTTTTTTTTTAATAGACTGTTCTGGCCCAGTTGGGAAGGCTTGACAGCCTATTCAAAAATTGCTTGACTGTAGACATGAGGGTCTATTTCTGAGTTCTCAGTTTGGCTCCATTGGTCAATTTGTTTGTCTTAATGCCAGTACCATGCTGGGTTTTTTGTTGTTGTTGTTTTTGTTTTGTTTTGTTTTGTTTTACCAATTTAGCTAAGTAATATAATTTAAAGTCAAGAAGTGAGACTCCTCCAATTTTGTTTTCCTATTTTTATTATCTTTTTGGCTATTCAGGGCCCCTTACCATTCCAAATAAATTTGATAAATGGTTTTTCCCCTTCTGAAAAAAAAAGCTGTTGAAATTTGAAAGTTTTATTGGGATTGCATTCAATCTGTACAACAGTTTGGTAGAATTGACATCTTAATGATATTTAGTCTTCCAATCCATGTACACGGAATGTCCTTCATTTATTTAAGTCTTCCTCGGTTACTTTTAGCAATGTTTTGTAGTTTTCTCATTATAGGCTCTTTATGTCATTGGTTAAGTTTATTCCTAAATATTTGATTGTTTTAGTTGCTGTTATAAACGGAAATTTTTTTCTGATTCCTTCCTCAGATTGCACTTCAGTAGTATATAGAAATACTTGATTTTTCTGTATTAATCTTGTATCCCACCACTTTGCTGAACTTGTCTATTGATTCAAGTAGCTTTGCTGTGGATTCTTCAGGAGAGTCTAGATAGAGAATCATATCGTCAGCAAATAGTCAAGGTTTAACTTCTTCCTTTCCTATGTCGGTACATTTTATTTCTTTATCTAGCCTAACTGCTCTAGCTGTAACCTCTAGCACAATATTGAAAAACAATGGTGACAGTTCACATCCTTGTTTTGATTCTGATCTCAGTGAGAAAGCTGTCAGGTTTTAACCATTTAACCACAGTTGTTCATAGTTTCCTCTTATGAACTCTTATTACTGTGTAGTCAGTGGTAATGTTCCCCCTCACATATCTAATTTTATTTGTTTGCATTTTCTCTCTTTTTCTGTCAGTCTAGCTAAGGGTTTGTTGATTTTATTGATCTTCTCAAAAAACCAACTTCTGATATTATTGATTATCTCTATTGTGTTTATTTGTTGTTGTTGTTGTTCTTGATTTCATTTATTTCTGCACTGATCTTCAATATTTCTTTCCTTTAGCTTGGTTTGGGATTAGTTAGCTGTTCTTTTTCTAGTTCCTCAGGTGTGCAGTTAAATATTCAATTTTTAGCTCTTTCTTCTTCTCCTTCATTTCTCCTTCTCCTTCTCCTTCTCCTTCTCCTTCTCCTCCTCCTCCTCCTCCTCCTCCTCCTC
>JAQZBX010079335.1:0-13995 GCA_029593785.1 Cabassous unicinctus | reverse complement strand
GTGCTTTTATCTTTGCAACAGCTTTATAATAAAACCACTCCCATTTTATAGATGAAGAAATTGAGGCGTGGGTCTGGTAAGATGCCATACCCAGTTACTATGGTTAGGATCAAATCCAGTTCTGCCCATTTCAACTCCTGGGCTCTTTTTACCACGCCAGCCTCCTTCATAAGTCTTTCTTCTTGGGAAGAGGATGTGGCTCAACCAGTTGGGCACCTGCCTACGGGAGGTCCGGGGTTCAGTCCCAGTGTTTCCTAAGGAAGACAAGCAGACACCCACATGCGCCAAAAGGAGCAAATGCCTAACCAAGCAGATGCCACAAGCCAGCACGGCCCATGGGGAACGGATGTGGCTCAGGCCGTCGGGCACTAGCATCCCGTGTGGGAGGTCCCAGATTCAGTTCCTGGGGCCTCCTGGAGAAGGTGAGCAAGCAATGAGCAGACAGAGAACCATTTGGGAGAGGGGGGAATTAATAAAATAAATAAAAAGTAAATAAATCTTTAAAAAGAAAAGAAAAAGCTGGTAAGACAGGATTTTAAAAATCTAAAAAAAAAAAAAAAAAACTCTCTTCTTATAATGTTCTGATTGCCACAAGCATTTTTGGATGGAAGTCAGAGTGATGAGTGATTCGGAGGGAAGGCTGGATGATGCTGCCCTGGAGACAAGCAGCAGGTGCAGGGTGGACATTCTGGACGTTGTAGTCTGGCGGTCCTCTAGCCGTTTGCCAGCAAAAAGCAGGCGCTGCAGGTCAGGCAGGACGCCTTTCTAGTCCTGGATTTGGGCTTTGACGTTCTCGATGGTGTGGCTCAGCTCGACCTCAAGGGTGATACGCCCCCATCAGGGTCTTCACTACCTGCATCTCTGCATCTGCCTCTCGGTGCCTCGTTGGTGAGGAAGAGCCCAGCCTTCGTTTTACCATGGCCCTCTGGCTGAGCGTAGAGGAGACAGCACCTGGTGCTGTGGCGCCCCGCTCAGCCCATCAAACCTGCTCAGATCTCCTTGGCTACTTTCCAAGGGGCAAAGGGCTTAGAGCTATTGGTACCTGGAAGCTGCCTTTCCCCAGGACCTGGACTTAGAGGGAAGCTCTTTCTTTGAAGTTCAAGGGAAGAGGATCCTGGGTTCCACAGCCTGGTGCCTAAACCAGAGTACTTGACTTCCTGCACCAATGGCTATATCCTCTTCTTCCCTTACTTAGGTCCACGGAAACAGACTAATACCTGCCTAATAACCTTAAGTCAAATTAATGTTTCTTTGGCGTAGCTGCTGCAGCGGCCTTGGCTCAGTCACCAACATGCAGCTCTTTGTCTGCGCCCAGGAACTTCACACCCGATGACGGGCCAGAAAACGGTCTCCCAGATCAAGGCTCAAGCAGCGTCACCGGAGGGTGTTGCCCGGAAGATCAAGTCGTGCTCCTGGCAGGCACACCCCTGGAGGATGAGGCTACCCTGGGCCAGTGTGGGGTGGAGGCCCTGGCCACTCTGGAAATAGCCAGCCGCATGCTTGGAGGTAAAGGCCATGGTCCCTGGCCCGTGCTGGGAAAGTGAGAAGTCAGACTCCCAAGGTGGCCAAACAGGAGACGAAGAAGACAGGCCAGGCCAAGCAGTGGATGCAATACAACCCACGTTTTGTCAATCTCGTGCCCACCTTTGGCAAGAGAAGGGCCCCAATGCCAACTCGTAAGTCCTTTGTAACCCTGGCTTTCTCTAATAAAGCCACTTAGCCCCGTTTTTTTTTAAAAAAAAGTCTCCACAGTTATCTCAGTGTTTGCCCAATTTGGGGAAACTTCTAAGAAATGCTAACAAGCCAAATGGTTATGCCCCACCAGCACGGTATGAGGTGCTTGAGCAGCTTCCAGAAAAAGTCAAAGAGAAAGAAACTGCTCTACCTCAATTCATTGTTTTCCGAACACAAAGCTCCTTTCTAATAAAATCACCTCTGTTAGAACACATTCCCACGTGAACTATTCTCAAAGCATACGACCCATGGTTATGTCTGTGGAATTTGCCTCTAGCCTCCCCTTGCTCTATGTACACTGCCCCTGCTTCTAAAGCCTAATGCCTTCCTTCCTATTCTCAAAGCAGGGAGACCTATGAAACTTGTCCTTCATACCTATTGATTGTCAGACTATATTTTAGTTGGCTCATTAGCTCACAAAAAATTAATTACCAAGATATTTATAAGTTGTTCGGCATCTGTTGCCTATTGGGAATACAGTGGACAAAACATAAACCTTGCCCTGAGGTAACTTAGAACCTCCTGAACTAGACAGATAAGTAAAGAGGCAATTATAATTCATTCACGTCATTCATTCATTAAATTGCTCTAGGTTCTGGGAATACAGCAATGAACTAAACAGACGGAAATCCTTGTTTTTATGGAACTTACATTCTAGTGTGGACAAACAGACCATAAACAAATGCATAAGTGAAATATATAGTCTGTTAGCAGGCGATAGGTGCTATGGAGGAAAAAGGAGCAGGAAAGAGGGATGGAAAGGGTAGAGGAGGGGGTGGAATTCACTTTTAAACAGGATGATTAGGGAAGGCCTCCTTAAGGAGATGACCTTTGAGCAATGACCTAATGGGGGTGAGGGAGGGAGGAAAAGCAGCTCAGGAAGAGGCCCAGAGCAGGAGCCCAGCGAGGCTGGAGCGGCATGAGCAGGAGGCAGAGAGTAGCAGGAGATGAGGTTAGAAAAGTGAAGGCCATGTACATGGGCAGAGAGCACAGGGCTCTGTGCTGACCTAAGGATGTTATTAAAAGAGAGGTTCAACCACTCTCACTGGCTGAAGTAGAGTCAAAGTTCTGAAAAAAAATAATAAATCTTGTTGTAATTCTTGTTCTCATTTGTATTTTCTTTTGCTATTTACTGAATCAGACTACTTGGGAGATATACCAAAGGATTTATTTTTATTTATTTTTTTTATTGTGGGTAAAAACCAAAGGATTTAAAATTTAGGCTGTTCAACAGTTTAAAAGTCATTCCAGAGAAAACAGCTTGGTGCTATGCATGATTTGATTTCAGAATTTTGGTTAACTGTATCTGCAGCTGCTCATGGCAAAATTAATCAACAGACATAGGTCAGCTCTAGCAAGGAGTTTTTGTTTTACTCTGTTTTTATTTTCAAAATTTCCACCTGAAAGCATTTTCTTCTTTGGTGGAAGCAGAACCAAATTATCTTTTACCGGGAAGGTGAAGAATCTTGTACCTGAGTTATGAGCACATCTCTAGTTTTCATGACACCCTGTATGTAATGTTGCTTCGGACGGGTACCTGGCTTTCTCACCCTTTAGTATAGCTCCGTCCCTCACCTACAGAACTATGTGCTTCCTCCAGGCTTCTACAGTCCTCCACCTTGCTTTAATTAGATGTAGTATTTATCATGTGTTATTGTAATTGTTTTTGCAGCTATGTCCTCTATGAGACTATGACCTTGTTGAGGTCAGAAACCATACTGTCTTCATGGTGCCTAGTGGGTCCTCAGTAAATGAATGAATGAATGTTATGGGCAGCTAGGAAAGATTAACAGGCACTAGATCTACATAGGGGATGTCAGTGAAGATCCTGAAGTCTCACTGGACATAGCCTTCTATGTAATGGTCAGGAACACTGAGCAAACTTGATTTGCCCAAAATTGAAAGAAGTCGCACATTGGCTGTCTTATGGGCACAGTCCACACCAAGTACTCATCATCACTAATTTGATAAAAAGCAGCATTAACTACAATCCAGACACTGACCTAGGATCTTTATGCATTTTAAAATTTAAATTATCACAACAACCCTATGAGGTAGGTGTTATTAGCCTCCATTTTTAGGTTAAAGAGCTGAATTCAGAAAGGCAAAGTAAATAGTCTGTGCTCCCTGAGCCCAGAAGAAGTAAAACTGGCCTTTGAATCTGCTTCTGCCTTCTTCCACATCTCCTATTATAGATACACATTACATATACCAAAATGGAGCTTCAAGAAACCAGGGACACTCAAGCATTACATTAATTAGAATTTTCACATGCTATTCCAGAAATCCGAGATTAATTCTCTCTAGCCTCAACCTTGAAATTGAAATACAGTAATGTTAAACATAAAGACGTTATTTTGATTTTCCCCCAAGGAATCTCCCTCTCTTATCCACAGAGTGAACATTAACAATTAATGGGAAATGCTTTCCAAACCATATAGCTTCGTTCTTAATATTAATGATGCCCACGAAACATATAAACATCTGTTCTGTAAAGTGATCGCTATTAAAGCACACTTAAGTGCCAAGCTCTCTCTCACGTAGACAAGTCAAAGCTTCTAGCAGTTGCCCCTCTGGAGTTATCCAAAGAGCAAGGATTTCAAGAAGATGAGAGGAAGACAATTTTTCGACTCAACTGATTTCAAGGAATATTAGTTCATTTTATCATGACTGAAAGCACATAGTAATTTTAAATGAAATAGTTATTTTTCAATGGTTGATATGACCTTTCACATTGAGGCGATTGTAAGGCACCCTTAAGGTTGAAGTTAAGGTTTCCCTCTGAGAAATAAAATTAGAAAAGACTCTAAAGTGATGGATGACAATCTAAGAAATCTGACTAAAGAGTTGGGCACACCCAAAATCCAGTCAAGGTGGCCCATCAGGGATCAGGCCTGGAATGAAGTTAATACTTCGGAAAGAATATTTTTACTCTGCTTGTAAAGAGAATATGTTAATAAAAAGAGAGTGGGCTGCTTGGGTCTCTGATAGCAGAGTTGATTTATTGCAGCCAGGACCTTCACTAGTACTTCCCAGTAGTCGGCATAAAATTTGTTGTGGTAACTTATTCACTGTTGGTGGGATTGCAGAATGGTACAACCACTATGGAGGACTGTTTGGCAGTTCCTAAAGAGGCTGTATATAGACTTGCCACGTGACCCTGCAATACCACTACTGGGTATACACCCAGAAGATCTGAGAGCAGTGACATGAACAGACATCTGCACACCGATGTTCATAGCAACATTATTCACCATTGCCAAAAGCTGGAAACAACCCAGGTGTCCGTCAAAGATGAATGGATGAACAAACTGTGGTCTATTCACACGATGGAATATTATGCAGCTGTAAGAAGAAATGAAGTCGTAAAGCATATGACAACATGGATGAACCTAGAGGACATTATGCTGAGCGAAGCAAGCCAGACACAAAAGGACAAATACTGTATGACTGCGTTATTATGAATCAAATATATTGTGTAACATATTGTATGATTTTTGAAAAATGTATATGTATCCAGTACATTTAATAGAGAAATGTATGTTTTTATTCAACTGTGTTTCCTTTTTAGTTTTTAATTGTTTATATTTTCAATTAACTGTACAAAATAAAGTTTAAAAAAATTTTCCTGTGATAAATTGCCTGTTTTGTTGGTTTATATATACATACCAGAATGCCTAACATGAGCCCACCACCTAATGCAGATTCAGTCACTGTGTATACCAACAAAATTTAGTTTCTGGACCAGCAAAGCTGAGGACCAGGCCTTAACCATGGTAGTCACGTACAAGTACTACCACACAGACTTTCTCAGCTGACACTTCTTCAAATTGCAACAAACACAAAATTAGCATAAGAGGCACAACAAGCACCACCATAATAATAATTGCAACTAACAGTTGTTGAGCACTTATCACATGTCGGGCAGTCTTCTAAAGCTCTACATATGAATTATTCCATCGAGTCCCCACAGCAACCACATGAAGTAAAAGAAAAACACTGAGATACAAAAGAGGTCAGGTGACATGTGCTAGATCATAGAAGTGATGGAGCCTAAATTCTAACTTTTTAGGCTGTCTGCATTCTTACTCACTCCTGGGCTGGGGCAAGGGGAGGGGAAAGAATATATATGTTTAAATAATGTGTTCAAGCTGGGGTTCTTTTGTTCTTTTAGTTGCAAGATTTACTTCACTCAAACTAGTTCAAATTAAATATTGGGTGGCACTCACCCTAAGCCAAGTAAGGTTCTCTACTCTCATAATACCTTATGTTTATTCCTTTCATTGCATTCACTACACTGCATTGTAATTATCTTCTTACATGTTTACTGTAATTATCCCAGTTAGATGTGTAACTTCATGATTTTTGTCTCTTATTTGCTACTACATCCTTGGTGCAAACAGCAGTGTCTGATTTCTGCTTAAGAAATATTTGTTCATATAAAAGTTGGGCAGGGACAGGGATGTAAGTTGATTGTTTTAATGATTAAAAATAGACTGGTTTGGGAACAGAAAATTTATTCCTTTACCCTGAACTTTACCTGCCCCTCCCTCCCCACAGTTCTTCATGGTCTCTTGTTTCTGCCCTTTTTTGTATATTTATTCAATTTTCCTATTTTTCCAAACTAGCTTCCTTTTCTTACTTATGGATTCTGCTCCTGCGTACTTGTGGCTTTTGTGAAACCTTGCTTAGCCATGATGTCAACCTCAGCCTCAACTGTAGTTGACCTTCCAGTTCTAGAGCCCACCACCTAATCCAGATTCAGTACCTACTAACGCAAGTTCTCAGGAGAAAGATTCTGAATGGTTCAGCTGGGGTCAGGAGTTCTCCACTTGTCCAATAAACTGTGGCTGGAATGTTATGTGATAAAAAACGGCGGTCTAGGCTTGCCCTTTTGTCAAGAGGTAGTTTTCACAGAAAGGACTGTGGGCTGGGTGTGCACCCCAAAATAAGTCTGCTACAGATGTCAAACTGAGATGTCTCTCATTTTGAAATTTAAACAATATTTTTTTAAAACCACCAAGGAATGTATTCTAAATTACATAGAAAATGTATAGTCATACATCAACTGTATTTTACCAAGGAATTACTTTGGACTGCCATTTTCCAGTTGCTTGCATTTTCAATTTTGTTCTTTGATTGCTTAAAACACAGACATCTTTTCTTTTTTTGCCATGCAGTGAAATGTTCTATTTTGATACGGTTATGTGTTAGTCATAGTGTTTGCATTTTCATTATGATAGCAAGAAGTTAATCTGTTCCACTCTTTTAAACTAGTGTAGTTAAGGGCTTTTGATGGTTTCTTGTGATAATTGCATTATGATTTTCACCCTCTTATGTTTTGGGCTACATAATTTCTGAAGCTTTAAGAGAATTGCTTCAAATTTTACTAGTAGTTAATGATGTAATACAGATGCTGAAGAGCCCTAGATTGCCCTTAATTTACAAATGAATTCCGAAAGATCACTTGTAAGTCAGTTGTCTGGAACTTGAAATGCACTTTCCTAGTAGTCCACAAGAGGTTATTTAACCTATAATGTAATCACTCAGTCATTCATTCTATTAATACATATTAAGAGTCACTAGGTACTGAGCACTGTGTTAAAAAATTGTGTGTACAACTTGAACAAGACAGATATATTCCCTGTTCCCATGAAGCTTATAGTTAAATGGGAGGAATACAAACAGGCAAACAAGTATATTAGCATAATAGTTACAGCTGACCCTGGGTGCCTAGTAGATGGTGAGCTCTCCAAAAGTATCCATGAGATGAATGACTAAATAGAGTGAAGCCCAATAATTTACATGCATTATTTCATTTAATCTTCACAATGCTCTGAGAATTTAACCATTTTTAAAATCTGTAATCCAAACTAAGCTGGTTTAATAATTCCACGCAAAAAGTCAAATTTTCAATGGATATATTTTCTTTTTACTGACATATAAAATATATGCAGAAAAGTGTGCCTATCTCAAGAACAACTGAGTGCATTTTCACAAACTGAACATATCTGGTGAAGAAACAAACTTTATCAGCATTCCAGAAACTTCCTTGTGCCCCTCTACAATAAAGGACATTATTACGGGATGACTCTGAGCTCTGGGCTTCTAGGTCTTGGCTTATGTCGCATAAAAGAATTAAAGGACACACCATAAGGTAGACAAGGGAGTAAAGAGTTTATCAAGAAACAAGAAAACGAGAAAAGTGCACAGTCCGAGGCTTGGACCGCGGGCCTACTGCAGGGTGAGTTTCACATGTGGGACCCCAGGTCAGAGCTTGTTAAAGTCTGTTTGCTGTTCTGATTGGTTGCCCCACCTGTCATTCTCAGGGGACCAATGGTGAGGCCTTTTGAGAATATCCCAGCTTTCCCTTGACCCCAAACGAGATCTCATTCCAATCTCTTTCTAAATGGAGTTCTTATGACCAGGGTCTCGCAGGGCCCTTCAGGCAGCCTTCTTGGTGGCAGTCTTTCCCTCAGGGGGTTTCCAGGCGGGGTTCCATGGCCATGTGTTTCGCTGCCATGTTTTTCTGCCAGGTCTTAGACTCGTCTTCCCTTTTCCTAAACTAACCTGCCTGAACATCATTTGAAAATTGACATAGATAGGCTTGTAGTCATTTAAAAACCTATTTGAGAGGAAGGAAGATGTTTATGTAAATCCTAATTTGTCCATTTAAAATCCAATAACGTGCATTATTAGACTTTGCTTTGTCAATTATGATTAAATTCAGCACCACATAATTGAAAATTCAGAATTACAATGGCTTAAATAAAGTAAAAGTTTATTTCCCTTTTCTGTGAAAGAGATTTAGAAGGAGGAGTTTAGAGAGACGGGCTTCCTTATCTTACCGATCAGCCATTTTACTGCTTTCAACCTTAGGGTCTTCTGATGGTCCAAGACAGCCCCTGGAGCTCCAGCCATCACATCATCCACATTCCAGACTGGGACAAGGAGGAAGGGCAAGAGGACTGCACCTCCCAGCAGATTAAGTTTACCTCTAAGGAGCCTGCCTCCAAGTCCCTCAGAACATTTCTGCTTTTATCTAATTGTCTAAAATATAATCATGAGGCCATAGGGTTTGTAAGGGAAGTTGGAAAATGTGGCCTTTTCTTTGGGTTCATTGTGTCCTCCAATAATACAGGGGTTCTGTTAGTAAGGAAGAAGGAAAGAACAGATTTGGGATAGGCAACTAGTAGTATATGCTTTAGTTATGTTGATTTGCATCAAAATTGGTCACCCTTCATCACTTTGTCTAATGAAAATTTTCTTCCTAAGAAGGAAAATAAAATGAAACTTCAAATATCATGTATAAGAAACAGAGATGAGACTTCAAAGAAAGACCTAAAATCATTTAATTCACAAAAGTGATTTAGCCAGATCCAATTACTTGATGCAGGACCTGGAATCGGTGAGCAGGCCTCTCTAAGCCCTTGCATCTCATTGGTAGAATGTCGCAGGTACACCTTCCCTCTAATTATAGCAGGTCATGGTTAGGAAAATTTTTCTTAAGAGCTGTGTGTTTGTGTTTTAGGCATTGATAGAAAAATTCAAACCAATAGTATTCAGTCCTCAGGCATATTTTCTTCTGTCAAAATTAGTATTTTGAGATCAGCAAAAGGGTAAATATAAGTTACAGTAGAACCCCACTTATTACATGGATTTATATCTAGAACAAGTTAGGTCTTGCCTTCCACAAGAAAAGCTACGTACACAAAAAGGCCAATGTTCCATGATTATAAGGCAGTTGTTACTCTTGTCTACCTTTTTCACTGTATTATTAATGTTTGGCTCAGTCCCAAGAAGAGCTCTCCCAAGGGCTGGGTGAGACTAGGAGCAAGTTGTACTTTGAGGCCTTCTTGCCTATCATTTTTGAACAGGTGAAATCTGGTTAGAGTCACCCTCCAGGGCAACCTGTATTAGCAGAGCTAAGGATGGTAAACACCAGGAAGATCAGGAGATAGAGGGCAGACCAGCAGCCACCCAAAGGGCGTGTCCCTAGGAGACTTGGAACATTGTCAGGAGACTGGGCAAGGCAGCCCGGGTGGGAAATGGGAATTGTTGGAGAGGGAAAGAGCAGGGAGAAGGGAAGGAGGAGGAGGGAGAGGAGGAGGTTCCCAGGCAATCGAGGGAGTTGTGACAAACACACCCAGGACTCCAGGCTCCCGGGGAATGGTAACTATGGTGGAGCATAGTGGCCAGGTGGTTGATTCAGCAAGCATCATGGAGCACCGGCTATGTCAGACATACTGTCCTAGGGGTTGTGGGGGAAGACAAATATAAACCTGTAGTCACTGTGGTAGGTTGAATTATGTACCCCAGAGGGGGAAAAAAAACATCTTCTTAATCTTAATCCCATTCCTGTGGGGATGAACCCATTATAAATAGGACCTTTTGAAGAAGTTATTTTTAGTTCAGGTGTGGCCAACGAAATCAGGGTAGGTCTTAATCCTATTACTGTAGGCCTTATAAAGAGAAAGGCACAGGGAGTAGCTGGAAGTAGAAGTCAGCAGTCAGTGGATCCTGAAGAGAAAGGAAAGGACATCGACATGTGACACGAGGCAGGGATACAAGCCAAGGAACCCCAAGGAGCAGCCAGCATGAGAATGTTACAGACTTTAGGGAGAAAGCATCACCTTGCCGACAACTTGATTTTGGACTCCTAGCCTCAAAACTGTGAGCCAATAAATTCCTATTGTTTAAGCCAACCCATTGTGTGGTATTTGTCACAGCAGCCTCGAGACTATGACAGTCTCTATCAAGGGAGATAAGGCATGTGCTTAATATATATCCTAAGGTTTCAAGGTGTTCAGTGCTGTAAAAGAAGGATAAATGAAGTATCTCAGAAATTCAGGAGAGGGGTAGTCCAGCGGGCAGAATGATGGAGGTGAGAGTGAGGTAGGGAGAGGGGACTGGGTGGATTTGAATGGGATCTGTCCTTTGAGTTGGAACTTGCAGGCCAAGCAAAATGGAGAGGGAGGGCTTAAGGATAAGAAGAAAAGAGTTTTCGGCAAATGGGAGGGTGGGACTTGAAGGAGGTGAGGCTAAGAGACATGGTGAAGTGACAAAATTTCATAGTCCTACAGAGTTTACGAGGGCACCCAGAACCTTATAATGCATAATATGCTCTGGGAATACGCCTGAAGGGCCAGAAAGCATCCATGGAGGCTGTCATTGCTGATGCTGAGCAGTGTGGGGAGCTGGCAGTAAAGGATGCTGTATTAGTCAGACAAAGGGTGCTGATTCAAAGTACCAGAACTCTGTTGGCTTTTATAAAGGGTATTTATTTGGGGTAGAAGCTTACAGTCACCAGGCCCTAAAGAGTCCAACTCAAGGTACCATAAGAGGCACTTTCTCACCCAAAGTCATTGGCCACGTGTTGAAGCAAGATGGTGGGCAATGTCTGCAAGGGTTCAGCCTTCCTTCTTCCTCTTAAGGCTCCGTGGTCCCAGCTTCTTCTGATCTCAGCTGTCGGCTGGCATAAGGCTCGTCTCTTCCCAGGGCTCATATCTTTCTGGGCTCAGCTGCTCTGGTCTCTCCACAAGGTCAGCTGTAGACTGTCAGGCTCATCTCTCTTCCCGGGCCTCTGCCGTGTCTAATGAGCTGTCTCTATTCCTCTGTGTTCTTCTTCTCTGTGTGTCTACTTCCGTGTGAGAGTGTGTTTTTATCAGCCCACCAAGAGGGCTGGGACTCAATGCGGAGTCGCACTGTAATGACGTGGTTGAATCAAAGCCCTAATCTTAACATAACTTAATCAGACATCTCAGCTGCATCTAATGCAATCAAAGGGGATCATGCACAGAAGAACAGACCAGTTTACAAACATAATCAATATCTCTTTTTGGAATTCACAAGTAATATCAAACTGCCACAGATGCCAACACCAAGCTGGTCCAGCTGGAGGCTGCCCTGAACTGGGCCAAGCAGGACATGGCACAGCAGCTGCACGAGTACCAGCAACTGGTGAATGTCAAGCTGGCCCTGGACACCCAGATCGCCACCTACCACAATACCACAAGCTGCTGGAGGGCGAGGAGAGTAGGCTGGAGTCTGGGATGCAGAACATGAGTATTCATACAAAGACCACCTCTGGTGGCTACTACTCAGGTGGACTAAGCCTGGCTTTTGGTGGGGCCTCTGGCTCCTTCAGCCGCAGCAGCTCCATCAAGGCCATGGTGATGAAGGAGATTGAGGTCCACGGTGGGAAGCTGGTGTCCAAGTTGTCTGATGTCCTGACCAACTGAACTGCCACCGCCACCTTTCACAGCTACCCCCCACCTCCCACCCTGCCATGGCTGCCCTGGGCCCCTTTGTGCCCATTTTCCCAACTAGAAGCTACTTTTATCTTTTCCAAAATAAAGCCTCAGCTGGTTCTGCCAAAACCCCCTCCCAAATATATATACATATTTAGAAATTAATCTTTGATTTTTGTTTCCATTTTTTCTTCCCTTCTTTTAGTCTTTTCCCCATTTGGACAGCTGGATGATATGGCATTCATTGCCTCAGGAAGGCAAAAAAGCAGAGAAAAGTCTTTTAAGTTTCAAAAGCCTTCGTCTGGGAAGGAAAAAGGCTTCCTGTCCCCAGAGCAGATAAAGGTGCCCCTGAGTCAGAATGGAGAAGAAGAGTCAGAAGGGAAGGGATGAGTGTGTAGACATGGTGGGTACTTGAGGAAGGGGGAGCCATGCCTTGCCCCCCTCCGTGGGAGACAAAACCCCAAGGGGATGGGGGCACAACAGAACTCCCAAAGGGTTTCAGAGGATCTGGTACAGAGAGAACCTGGGCTTCAACTTTCAGGTTGGCCTTAGGGAGAAGACAAGACTCCAGAGAAATGACTGCATAGTGTGGCCAGGTAGAAAGAGCTTCAGCAGAGTTTCCTGCACACATGTGGCATGGGGTGGCAGCGGAGGGGGTGGGGCTAGCTGGACACCCCAGACTGGCACAGAATGAATGTCAACTAAGTTTGGTTAGGGAACCAAATCAAACATCAGTCCAATATGAGATGTGGACCTATGATGGCTCAGACCAGAAGTGTAAGTGTCCACCCAGGGACCCTCATGTCTGTGGCCTCTTCCTAGCTATGTGCTGGTCATATGTTTTTGTAAAATTTGCAAAGGTAGCTATTTTAACTGCAATCAGTTAGGGCTACTGTTTCTTCCCATTTTGACTTCTACCATACTTCCCTCGTGTAAGGTGGCATTGAAGTGACTGTGGGCATTTTTGAGATTCAGCTAAGAGGAACTTGGAAAAATGCCAATTTAACCGCACTGTGGAAAGACATTCTGAAATGTTTCAAAAAAGCAAGTGAGAATTTAGATACTTCTAATTTGAAAAGATAAGAAGAGTACCTTTTTTAAAAGTGAAAGAAGGGTGTAGTTCAAGGTGGTTGTTCAAGGTGTAGTTCAAGTGATTGGGCACTGGCGTACCACATACAAGGTCCTGGGTTCAAAAAAAAGTGAAAGAATATTCAGATAAAAATTAATGGCTATAAAAAAATAATAAAATATGAAGCAAAAGTGACATCAGCAATGAAATCAATAGACACTATTCTGACACCAGGAAGCAAATTGTAACAAAGATAAATTTCAGATCATAACAAAAGCAGTAATTCATTAAGAGGCCAAGTTAAATTTCACACAAAAGTAATGAACAGACTTTTGGATTGTTTGATTATCCAGTTAATCAAGAGGAATGAAGCATATGAACACATTAGGAAAATATTTAAATTTTTTTCTCATTTGACCCAAAGTACCAACATTGGCAAAGATAACCTAAACCTCACAATATGCTATTGCAATGAGAACATCGACAATAAACTGGTTATTGAGTTCGTAATTCAAAGATTATTTGAGATCAATATTTCAAGTTTTCACTGTGAATTGTTGCGATCTTATAGCTGTTATATGAAAGAAACTTACTAGAAATTTTCTCAAATTTGACAGCAATTCTAAAATTTACATGACATTACCGATAATGAATTTTAAAGCTGAAAAATATTTCTAAATTATCCTTTAAAGAATGAATTGATCAACCAAGCTAGAAGAAAGATTGAATTTATTCCATAGCAGGGTTGCTCAATCTTGACAGTATTGCCATTTTGGGACTGATAATTTTTTGTCGTGGGGACTGTGCTGTGCATTGTAAGCTGTTTAGCAGCATGTTTAGCAGCATCCCTGACCTCTAGCCACTAGATGCCAGTAGTACACCTGCCTGCCCCTCCCCCAACTTGTGACAACCGAAATGTCATTGCCAAATGTCTCCTGGGGG
>JAQZBX010079334.1:0-13994 GCA_029593785.1 Cabassous unicinctus | reverse complement strand
TTTTAAGAGTAACTGCAATTGTTAAAGCTGCATTGTTAACAGGAATGCTTCTGAAATTGCTGACATTCCAAACTTATTAATGTGGACTAAGAGTAACAATCTGAGCTTTAAAGAAAGAAAGGCATTTACTTGGGGTCTTAGAATTGCAACAATTCTAAGTTAGCAACATAAATTTTGTCCCAAGCTTGAGCTGTCAGACAGATTTTGAAAGGAAAATGAGGAAAGAAAAAAAAAAAAAAAGGAAAAGTGTGTTAGGTCAGTGGTCTTAGAAATAGGTTTCATTATTTCAGAAAGAGAATGGTTTGGGTAGCTGCTTAAATTTTTCTTATAATAGGCAGTTTGGGAGCTTTAGGTGTGGCATAGACTCCATTTTAAGTCTCTTATTTTTTACAATAATTTTTTAAAGATACATAGATTACATAATGTTAAATATAAAATATAGGGGACTCCCATATGCCCTGCACCCCACACCTCTCACATTTTCCCACATTAACAGTGTAACAGTTAGGCAGTTTGATGTAATTATGAATTCCAAAAATATAATTGGATCATGCTTTTAAATGATCTGTTAATCTGGGCATGATTAAGTTATGATTGGGGCGTTGACTGGGCCATGTCAGTAGGGCATTGAGCCCCACCCCTTGGTGGGTGGGGAATCGAATATAAAAAGCATGGCAAGAACAGAGTTGAAGCACTTTTTGAGAAGCAGTTTTGATGTTGGAAAGAAGGCCCCAGGAGAAGAGAAGCGAGCCGTTCGCCTGATGGTCTACAACTGACCTTGTGGAGGAAAGAGCCCGGAGAGAAATGCAGCCCCAGGAAGAGAGGAACCCAAGAAGCCTGAACCCTGGCAAGCATCGTCAGCTGTCTTGCTCTAACACGTGGCAATGGACTGTGGTGAGAGAAGAAACATAATGCTTTATGTCCTGGTATCTGTGGAATTCTACACCAAATAAATACCCTTTATAAAGACCAACCCATTTTTGGTATATCACATTAGCACCTCTTTGGCTGACTAATACAAACAGTATCCTTCATTAGTGTGGTATATTCATTGCAATTGATAAACACATTTTGGAGCATTGCCACTAAGCATAGTTTATAGTTTACATTATAGTTTACACTCTGTCCACACAATTCTGCAGGTTATGGCAAGATATATAATGGCCTATATCTGTTGTTGCAATGCCACACAGGGTGACTCCCAAGTCCTGAAAATGTCCCCTCTCGCTATCCTCAGAACCTCCAGTGGCTACTTCCTCCACATTAATGATATAAGTTCTTCATTTGCTACAATCACAATAAGTCTATAGTAGATTACTAGTAAGTTTACTGTAGTCCATATGGCATTCCTCAAACCTGAGGATTCTGGGATGGTATTTCCCTCTCCACAAATAACTGAGAGGGAGCTTAGATCCCATATGGCCAATGGATGGGACCCTCCTGCCACAGCTGGAGACTCTTTTGATTCTTCGGTATGGTGGTTGTCCAACATTTCCTCCCTGCCAGTTGTCCTGGTTGAGTCCAATGAATCGGAGAGCAGGTGCTGCAACTCCGCTATGAGATTCAGGGCCCAGCTAGCACATGGAGAGCATTAAGATTTAAGTCTCCTGGACATATCCCTACCAACTCTAGTACTAATTATAGGCTCAAATAGAAGGGACTTCAGAGCCATGTATAGGGAAACCACAACTGAGTCCAACTTTGTCACACTGGGGAGCATAAATTCCAAAGTAGGGCCCACTGGCAAGGCACCAAACTCCTGAGCCATCTGCCCTGACTATAGGCTCTGGATGTCTCCAGAGCTCTCAGGAGCCCTGCTATTTGGGGTACTATCAACTTTGGCCTTCAATGAGATCCTGCTGAGATGTGCATAAGTATAACCTCTGGAATGACCTCCCGACTCACTTTGAAGTCTCTTAGCCATATGAACTCATTTGTCCTTACCTTTTTCCCCTTTTTGTTCAAGGTCTTTTTCCAGTTGTATTGTTAGTTGGTGTTCGGTAGCAATCACTTAGTGCTAGGGAGGCTCATCCGGGAGTCATGTCCCATGCTGGGGGGAATGTAATGAGTTTGGTTTAGAGAGAAGCCACATTTGACCAACAAGGAGGCTCACGGGAGGTAATTTTTAGGCACCCTATAATACTAAGCTAAGTTTCAATTTCGAGAGTAAGGGTTCATAAGCAGTCATCAATATCAAAGTTCCATCAATGGGCCATCCTCTTTCACTAGTCATTGCCCCTAAACTTAGGGGATTTTTGCTATTCCATTAGAGAATGTGCCAGAGCTCTCCAGGATGGGAATTCAATATACTTTCAGTTATTGTGTGAATCTCCACCCACCGTGACAATGCCCCGCAAACATTTTAACACATTTATATGCCTTATATGTATGCCCAGGTGAACTTCCTCCTATGTATCCCCCATCACTGACACCCAACACCAATGATCCTCCCCTCCCACAGTTTTAACCCTTCTGTGATCCAAAACTTCTTCATAAATGAAACCGATAAAATAGCCAGAAACAATTAATAAGAAAATGAAAAAATAATGGTAGTTTTAAAAATAAGAAATAAACACAAAAAAGTTTTAAAAAAAATAAAAATAAACATTTGGGATAATAAAAAATAATGAAATAATATTTAAAAATTTTGTTTTGACATTTTTCCTTTCATCACTGTAGATCAGTTTTCAGGTTTGTACAGTGACATCTTCTTCCATTTATACCGCAGTGTCTTACTTTTTCCCTTTTGTCGTCAAAGAAATTTTAGCTTACAAAAAAAGTCATGTACAGAATACAGTGGACTCCCATATATCCAACATCCTTCCCCTTACCACCTTTCCCCTATTAATAACATTTTATATGTGGATGGTACTGTTGTTACAACTGATGTACAAATATTGAAACATAGCTACTAACCATGGTCAATGGTTTACATTATGGTTTACATTTTGTACCATACACTTTTATATACTTTGCTGATATTTAACATGGCCTGCATCCATCAATGCAAGATCATTTAGAAAACTTCCATTGCCTCCAAAATGCCCCCTATTCCTTCTATTCTATTCCTCCCTCCTCCTTCCCTTGGGACCCATGACAACAACAAGGCTTCACTCCTTGAAGGACAAGATTCAAAGTTACTTGCAGCAAACTGAGCGCTTGACACACTGGTCTGTCCTCCCTTATTAGGCATCACCCATGCTCTTGAAAGTTTCCCGCCCCTCTATTTGAGGACATAGCAGGCCTCCCCAGGATGGGAGTCCAACACCTTTCCACGCATTATGTGGGTCTCTACCAACTGATATAACACATTATAAGATGAACACTCACATACTCCCTAGAGGCCTGCTTCAGCTGTGCCCTGTCCCCAATGCCCCCCACATCCAACACACTAAACCAGTAACCCTCCCTTGCCATATTGCCAAAAGAGCATTCCCAATATTGTTTCAACCACGTACCCACCAATCCCCTGTGTACACCTACTCCCTCCACAACACTCCCCAAGCCTCCCCCCAGTTCCATGGACAGTCTATCCCACCATCCCTATCATACACCCCTGACAAATCTGCACCACTAACCCAATACTATCGCTGCACCCATGTCATGTCCCTCCACTGCACAACTGCACACTTCCACCTTATCATAGATTTTGCCCATATGGGTGTTGTCTCACAACTTTCTTCTCCCTTTCTATACACTAAAAACCTATCTTCCAGACTCTAGCTCTGTGAGTCTACAATTCATTTTAAGTCTCTTAGATTAATTTATAACATTTTTCTTTGACATTTCCCCCTTTTGATCAAGATCTTTTCTGAAAGCCTCACTGATCACAACTTAGTTTTTGTTATCCTGTGGAATCAGGAATGTTCTTCCCTGAGAGTCTGGTCCTACATATGGGGACAAGTTATAGATTTATGGAGTTAAACAAGCAAAAGCAGTATCCTTGCTTCTGATACACCTTTAAAGCCAATTCCTATGACACCGGGGTTTGAAAGAGAGAATTTTACTGATTGTGTAAACAATGGAGCACATTGGCCTCATGGTCCCAAACTGCCTCTCTGATCTGCGGAATTTCTAATATTTTATAAAATTAGAGTGCCAGCAAATTGGGGTGGCACTGAACACAGTTTCCTTCATTAATAAATATTCTGTACAGGACAGATGGGAGCAGGGTAGCAAACCAGTGTCATTCACAAATTTGAGAGTGGGGTATACAGAACAAAGGTCAATTACAAGGTCTTTCACATGGATATTGAACAGGCAGATGGAGTGGTTACCATCCCAATAGTATACACAAGGGTGAGTTCAATCCAGAATTACTAGCACAACAGTAAGCACACACAAGGGTGAGATTAAATCTAGAGTAACCATAAACAGGGGTGGGGTTACTCTAGCCAGATTCATTAAATTCATCATTAACCTTTTGCTATTTTATAATATAATGGCATCTATAAAATGATTTAATAAACATAATTATCTGTTAATTCCTAACCCTTGGTTACAACTCCTCCCTCTTCTGTTTATAAACATTCCCAATCTTGGGTATAATCTGGTCATCAGATCTTTCTGGCTTCTTCATGCTGAAAAGGGGTATGGATATTATGTAGTCTCTACATTTTGACCTCTGAGTTCCATGCTTTGTCTGGCTTAGGACTCATTCACTCTTTTAGGTTCTATGTTAGCTATGCCATTTAAATAAGCTGACTAGTCAAGTTAAATTAGACAGTGCTCCACAGAAATTTTAAGAATTTTCTTGACAAAATATATTTCTTCTTTCTGGTGCCCAGAGTACTTAAAGTTTTAAAGTACTGATATTATTACCTTTTTCCTTATATCCCGATTCTCCTTATTCTTTAGATTAGCCCTATTTACCTTTTAATCAAATTCTGATTCTTTTACCTTCTTTAATTAGGGTGGTCCTTTAGAATTAACACTGATTTTTCAGCACCTTTAAAACTGGTTAATGTTAGCTCTGAATTCCAATTGTCACACAGGCCCTTAAAAATTCTAAGGAGCTATTAGGTTATACACAAAAAGTAAAACATCTAAGGATTTAGAAATAACAATTAGAGATCAGAGCTCAGGTATAAATATGACTGTTGCAACATCTTACCATCTAGGCCCTAATTTCCTTATGAGCATTTTAAATAAAGCTGTTTCTAGAAATCATTAACTACAAACAGTGTAAAGAGATTTTAGTTGTTTTCATAGTGAAGCAGCCTAGTAAAATAGGGAATCAATAGATGGATCTGGAAGCTGGCCAGTAGTCCACATGAACATCAATAGCTCCAAGCTGGCTGCTGAAGGACCTTCACTAGAATCCCATGCAGAACAAGATTTCCTCCAGAAGCCAGGAGAAGACCTGGATATTCTCCATGGACCTTATCATTGGGCCCTACTGGGGGATTGATGGGTCGGGTAATCAATCAAAATAGCAAACAGCTGGAACTCCTCCCATGCCATTACCAAAGGGGAGGAATAATTAATGATTTAAAAAGCAAGCACAAAGCTCTCTCTATCTCTCTCTCTCTCTTGCTTTCTGCACCCTGCTCTCTATGCGCCCCCACCCCTCCCCCCACATGGATCAACATAGCAGGTAAAACCTGGGATTTTATAATCTGCAATGGGAAATTGTAATCTGTAAATCAGCCCTTTTATCACACTTCAGCCCCTTCCTCTCTACCTGGGAGCTATGATCTGTTATTTTCTCCTATTTCTTTTCCCTCCCTAGGTTAATAAGTTACTGACCTAATCAATGTGACACACTCTTGAACTTCATTTCTGCAGCATAGTCAAGAACCTAGACAAAATCTGGTAACAATAGAACCACATTTTTCTAAGGATGACTAAAACTACAACCAATAATTTCATCATGCTGATCAGTATTAGGATAGAATAGACTGAGAACTTTAAATATCTTTAAGAATTTTATATAATCCCCAAATTATAAATAGATTACACATTTAATTCTTCTTCATGTTTTCTGTTTTAAAACGATACTGTTTGCCACAAGGAAATTTCAGTAGTACTGGAAGAAAACTATTTTTCTAGTAAATTTTATGACAACATAAGATTTCCAATAGAATCAAGATTACCTTCCTATTACCATTGTTATCACTTAATATAATTACACATTTATTGGAACATTAATATCTTGACACTAAAAATATATTACTTTCAACAACATGGGTGATTCCTTAAAATGTCAGAGTGGTAAATATAATATGGATCTTTATAAGAATTCAGTGATTGCCATTAGCAGTAAACATAAGTCTATACAATTGCAATAGTTTTAGGAAATAAATACTGTGGTTATGCACAGTATTTTATGACAAACCAGTTTTTTAAAAAAACACAGAAGTTTAACACCTTGATAGAAATATTGATCTGAATAAAATGTGACTAAAATTTAAAACATTGCCAAAATAATACCCCATTTAAACATGTCCACACTTTACACACATACTATATTTCTCAGTTTTTGGATACATTTTTTCCACTGTGAATTAAAATATAAATATATCAATCATGTTAATTTTCATAAATGTATAAAGTTAAGCACCTCAATTTTTACAAGATGAAAAAGCAAATTCTTTTATAACAGTTTGCAATTAAAGATATCCTTAAGGGTTTTATTAGAATATTAAAAGTTGTCAGGTCTGAAGATTATATTTAAACAGCCATCTATTTATCACAATGACAAACAAGTTAGTAAAATAGTTTGGAAAAGATTTAACTTCCAAAATAGCAGCAGCTGTGTTTTTTAAGAAAACTGTTAAGGATATGGTAAGAACAACATAAAGTATATTAAGCCATTCCTAAGGCAAAGACTCTTAGTTTTTATATATTGGTCATTTCAAAAGGACTTTTTTTTTCACTTAAAACATATTAATAATTTAAGAAAACTCTCTTACTTTAACAGAGAGAAAGTATGTGTCAATCTTTAGTTTTGCATCAGTACACTATTTGGTAAACAAATCCTAGTTAGCATAGATCATAATAGATTAAGATGGTATATGAGTCAGCCAAAGGGGTGCTAATGTGAAATACCAAAAATGGGTTGGTTTTTATAAAGGGTATTTATTTGGGGTAGTAGTCCACAGATACCAGGCCATAAAGCATTATGTTTCTTCTCTCACCACAGTCCATTGCCACGTGTTAGAGCAAGACAGCTGCCAGCGTTTTCCAGGGTTCAGGCTTCTGGGGTTCCTCTCTTCCCAGGGCTACATTTCTCTCCAGGCTTAGCTCCTGTTTTCTCCACAAGGTCAGCTGTAGACCATCAGGTGAATGGCTTGCTTCTCTTCTCCTGGGGCCTTCTTTCCATCATCAAAACTGCTTCTCAAAAGACTGCTACAACTATGTTCTTTATCTTGCCATTAATATTCGATTCCCCACCCACCAAGGGGTGGGGATCAACATCCTACTGACATGGCCCAGTCAACGCCCTAATCATAACTTAATCATGCCCAGATTAACAGATCAGTTTACAAGCATGATCCTATTATATTTTTGGAATTCGTAATTACATCAAACCACCCAACTCTAACAGGTGGCATCTGACTAGTTTCTCTGCTTTGAAGTTATTTTTTATTACCAAAGCAACTTACAGATTTTTACTTAATAATGGCTCTCCAAATATTCAAATCCCTCAGTTTAGAATATTCATTTGCAATCACCCACAACTTATAATTTCCTATAACATCTTTTTAACCATTCATAACCATAAAGACTAGTCACTTCATCATAAGACAAAATTTCCCTTTTAAATAAGTTTATTAGATTACAGTCAGCAGCAGACAAAATTTACTTTTACAAGCCGTCTACAACTTTTTGTGTCCATTCAAGTCTTTTCCTCCCCTTTGGTAATGGCATGTTAGGATGAACACACTCCCTTAAACAATGTATCACAAACCTTCTACTTCTTTTCATATCCATTTAAGTCTTGTCTTATATCCCTCATTCTGTTCTGTGAAAAATTAGTCATTTCACTTTAGCCAGAACAATTAATTTTAAATGATGTCTGTAATAATTTCTTTAGGCAAAAACTCACAATTTTGTCATCTAAAAGATTCAACAAATATAATGTTAACTTATTAATATCAGTATAAATCCTAGGAGATTAAACCCAAATAAATTAATTTAAAAATGATACTTTATGTAAGAAATAGTTTTCTTTTTCTTTTCCTTCATAGAAGGTTAAAACAGCTTTGTTTTTATAATACCTTAAAATTATAAATAACCTCAGAAGCATACTGTCATACTCTGGAGAATATAATTGTTTTATTTGTTTCAATCATAAATTTAGAAAAACCTTTTCATACCCTTCAAGGACTTTACTTACTGAAATTAGGCAATTGGATTGTTAATTACTCTCATCCCAATGCTGTTACAAAAAAAAAGCTTAAAATGGGAATTACAGGACAAATAATGCAAACCAGGGTTTATTCTGTAACATTTCCTCTGTCCCTATTATTTTTAATTTCCAGGTCTAGTAGACAGAGTTCTGAGCTAAACTCATCTCCTCATCTTATTACACCTAGCCTTTCCCCAATGGCTCCCTCAAGGAGAAGGATGTGGGAGCAGGGTAGGTCAAAAAGCTTAGGAAACGAAACCCCCTTTTTTTCCCAATAATTTCTATATTCAGAATTCTACCTGATCTTTTCATCCTGTTTGGCTTTTCTAATTTCAGGCTCCAGGAGTACTCATTTACATATATATATATATATATATATGTTTCCGTTGCTTTTCCAGGCTCTTGGCTATGTGGCATAAAGGAATTTAAGGAAGCACCACATTTTAAGCAAGCAAGTAAAGAGTTTATTGTAAATCAAAAGCAATAAAAAGTACGCACCCAAGATGGGTGCACACATGTTCAAAGTCGAGACTACTGCTGGGGCTGGGGCGTTTTTTAAGACTGGTATGGCCCCTTCCTCCATGCCAATGAATACTTTGGAGTTACAACATTCTCATTGGCTCTGAATATTCTGAAGAAGGATTGTAAACACAACATTTTCATTGGTTCTGAGTGTCTGCTGCCCTGAGTGGGGATCAGGGGACAGGGTACTAAAGGCTTCTCATTATTTATTGTCTTCAGATATTCAGCCTTGGATAATTGACTCCTCTCTTGTCTTTTGGACTTTCCACTCTCAGGCACAGGTAAAGATGGGCACCGGCTAGGAGGAGTTTTACACAGAACTGGCTGCTTTGTCCCTGTCACCCAAAGACACCCTTTTGTCCCTCAGGTACCTATTCTAGCCTGCTATTTAAATATGGGGGGTGGGGTGGTGCTTATTTAATTTTTAGCAATTTGAATAGAGCTCTTTTAAGAATTTTCATTTGTTAATTTGATATTACCATCCAGAGGTATGAAAATATACATTGAACAAACAGACAGATGCAAATAAATAGACACACAAACAGAAACATAACTTACTAATTTGCCTCGTAAATCTAGCTCATTTGATATGGTTGTCTTTGAGTTTCCCATGATTGCATGCTTTGGGTTTTTTTTGTTTTGTGTTGTTTGTTTTTTTTACAGCTTTTAAGATCTCTACTGGTATCAGTGTTGCCTCTATGCAAACTTGTTCTTGGAAACCCTTTGATATATATAAAAGTTATCTGGGTATTGTTTGGTTAACAGATTTTTTTAATCAAAGAAGGAATATTTAGGAAACTCTGCTTTAAGTACTTGGTTTCAATTTAGTAGTAAGGCTCCATTCCCCCCAGGGTCCTTTCATTCCAGGTTTTTGTCTGTTATGAGGTTAGAGAAACAGAAAACTAAGGGCTAACGTGCAGAATTACTAAAAAGTTTCCACATCCTTGTTAACCCTGATTTGTTTCTGTCCTTATTTTCCATCATTTCCAAAAGGTGTTGTAAATTGAATTACTAGTATCTGGTCTTTTTTTCTAGAATAGCCAGAAACCTTGCTCGAGAAGCATTGAAACTTATCTTACATTGGACTCTATAATTGTTTTCAAACCATTATGATATGCAAATATAAAATTTTCATCAGAATTGCTTTACATCTTAGATAAAGGGAAAAAATGTAGTGTATAAATTTATGGTTTTTGTACTTTAATTAGTGTAGTGTGTCATGCTGAAGTAGAAAAACTCTTAATTTGACTTGATTGTAAGGATTGCTAGATCTCCATTTTACACTGTTTGGGAATCTAGAAAATGGCAAAAGTTATGCTACCTGATCTCTCCTAAATTTATAACTCTTTGTGAAGATAAAAAAAAGTCAATGCATTCTTTAGGATAAGCTATGATTTGCTTTTGAAACAAAAGAATCCTGAAATCTCTGTGTCTTAACATGTGCCAGTTTCTTGTTCACGCAAAATCGACTCGGAGTTTGGAGATCATGTAGGGCATTTGAGTATGTGTAGATTCTCACTAATCCAAGTTTCTTCCTCTGTGTAGTCTGCCATATCAGGTCAATTATTTTACAGTTGCTGCAGTTGGAAAAAAGAAAGATGCTACTAGCACATTGGTACTAGTAGCCTAAGTGTCACACATGTAACTTTTGCAAGCTTGTCACAGGGACTTTTGTAAATACAAGGGGGCTAAAAGTATGGTTGGAGTACAGGGGTATTTGGTGATCATAAACGGATTCTATATACTTGAGAAAAATTGTTCTCCCATTTGAAATAATGTTTGCTAACTGTTACATAATAATATGTATGTAATATACATATCCTAAGACACAGGCATGACTATGGTGTAATTTGGGGTAATTCCGTTCCTGCAAAGATAAAAGTAAAATCACAAAGTTTTTCAAGATATCTGCCTTGACTTAATCTGCATCTTCTACTTTTATCTGTATTCTTTCTATTAGTACTGCAGTTTAGGTGACTAAATATAAAGTGTTATGCAGGTTTTTTTTAAATTTTCTATTCAAATTTGAATGTGTAGACTTTATGTTTTGATTACTCAGATATCATAAATTTTCACTTATCTACTAGATACTTTTGCTCTAGTAGTAGATTAGACTGTCTGTACCCCAGAATATATTGTTCTTAAATCTGCTCCATTTCTATGTTTATAAACCTATTGGGCGTGGGACTATTTGATTATGTTACTTCAGTTAAGGTCTTATTGAGTACTTCAATTAAGGCATGGACCAGGGTGGATCTTAATCCTCTTACTTTCATAAAAGGCATAAATTCAGAAAGTGAAACCCACAGAAGAAGAGAGAAAACCAGAGAGGCTAGAAGCTGAAAGCAATGAAATCAGGAAGGGAAGGGAGAGAGACACCATTTGCTTTGCCATGGATCTAGTATTGCCAGCAACCTGTCTTCAGGGAGAAAGCTTCACCTGATGATGCCTTGATTTGGATGTATTCATGTTCTTGGAATTGTAAGCTTATAAACTAATACATCTCCATTGTAAAAGCCAACCAATTTTTGGTGTATTGCTTTTAGCAGCCTAGCAGACTAAAACAGCTCCTATTAGCAAATGCTCAAATACATCCAATAAAAGCTATTTTGGAGGTTAGCTGGTTTATGGAGGTTTTTGAAAAGAATACGCTCCATATATATATTCTACCTGGATATATCATGTTCAAAGTTGCTCTATAGATGTACACGGAAGAATTTAATATCCTTCTTTGGCTTTAGGAGTGAAAATAATTTTTTTCTAGTCAGAGTCAAAGTAACAAAGTATATGGTCCTCATGGGTTATGTAGTAAGACAAACCAGCATTAATGTTATTATGGATACTACTTTTAAAACTTTCTCTGTTTCCTGCAAGTCCATTCATTTGTAGTTTATGCCTTTTACCACAAAAATTACACTACCTTGACTGCAGCAGCTAGGATTAAAATGATGCCTATTCAACAAAATCTTAGCAACAAAACTTTTCATATAATTTATGTAGTTGGCTAATCGTTACATACTGTACTTAAAGATTATAGATAACTTTTCTTTAGAATATATAAAGGCAAGGATTTTCCAAATATTATGCCAATTTATGTCAATTAGCAATATCCCATGGATCAATAATTTAAATATGCAAATATATTTCTAACTGGAAAGTAATATAGTCACCATTTAATTATATATTGATATTTTATGAAAGAGGAGCCATTTAAGATTAAAGAAAACAAGCCAATGAAATACATTTCAACATATATATTCCGAATGTAAATCATTATCTTGTGGTCTAGACACACTTGTTCCTTAAATATTTTTTAAAAGATTTTGTTTTATCTGGTTTATAAACATGAGTTTTTACCCAAGATAACTTTTAACTCCAGAGCCTCCTCATGGCATTTTTTACTTCTGTATTTCTAGGAGTGTAGATTAAAGGGTTTAACATGGGTATTACTGTAGTAAAAATTACAGCCACTGCTTTATCCATGGCAAAGGTGGTAAAGGGCTGAAGATATACTAAAATACAGTATATATAGAATAAGACAACCAAAGTAACATATGAGGCACAGGTGGAAAGAGCTTTTGGCCATGCTTCAGAACTGTGATCCCTTAAAGAGCAAAGGATGAGGATATAAGAGGTAATAAAAATAGAAAAACTGAGCATACACAGGAATCCACTGTTGGCTGACGCAAAAGTTCCAGAGACATGAGTGTCAGTGCAGGAGAGCTTCAGCAGAGGGTAAAGATCACAAGTGAAATGGTCAATGACATTGAGGCCACAGAAAGGTAATCACACAATGAAAAGAATTTGAGTCAGGGCATGAAGAAATCCCCCAGCCCAGGCCTTGTCTACCGGGAGGCCACATACCCGAGAGTTCATTGTGATCATGTAGTGCAGGGGCCTGCAGATGGCCACATAGCAGTCATAGGCCATTGCTGTGAGCAGCAGGATCTCAACTTCCCCAAGGAAATACATCAAGAAGACCTGAGTAATGCACCCACCAAAGGAGAAAGTTTTCTTCTCAGAAAGTAAGTCAAAGATCATTTTTGGATCTGTGGTAGAAAAGAAGAAGTAATCTTCAAAGGACAAGACAAACAGAAAGTAATACATAGGCGATTCCAGGGCTGGGCTGATGGTCACTACGGTGAGAAGGTTGCCTGCCAGGGTGATTAATAGATGACTGTAAACACGACAAACAAGAGTGTCTGCAAATTCTGATTCTGTGCCAGGCCCAGCATGATGAATTCTGTCACGTTGTTCATTTGCTCCATGATCAAATGTTTTTGCATATGGGATAATTGATTTATCTGCAAAAAGCCATGATAGTAGGACAATTTTGATCAAGAAAATAATATATCTTTCAGATAATCTGTTTCTTGTAATATTTATGGAAACCCTAAGCTGACATACCCCAGACTTAAATTTGGTTGTATTTTTAATCAGATACAGTGTGAATTCATAGCCCTCTTCTACACATACACACATATACACACACACATGCAAAATACAGTTTTATGACTTCATTTCAGGCACATTTCCTGCAATCATATAAGGCTGGATCTCTCCCAATCACAGTCACAGTATTTTCTAACATAAAAATCACTAATAAGAAGAGGACGTTTAACTATAAGCAGTCATTCGGGCTGATGAGAATAAGCTGCAGATAATTATTATGTATAACATGTTTCTGGGAGACTAGCAAATGCTAGGTAAGTTCTGATTGAAAATAAGGATCATGTAGTCACATTTCCGACTTAACTGAACTGAGTGAATACTTGAGGCTGCAGAAACATACACTATGGTAATTATATTTATGAGCTCATGCTTCATTCAAACAGAATTTATAGGAATATCATGCATTATTATCAAACACCTCTGTAAGAATAATATTCTAAAAGGAAAAAAACTGACAGCTTGAAGCCGTGCAATATATCTCAAATTTATTAGTAACTTAAAAATTTACTGTTTAGAGATCTTCTGTCATAATCAATATCAGGGGTCCTTTGCAAATCAACACTCCAATTAAGGAAGATTATGAAACATCCTCTGAGGCTGTTCACCTGTTCAGAAAACAGATATTTTAATATGCAGACATAAAAGCACTATAAATGATTGGTCAAAG
>JAQZBX010079333.1:0-13995 GCA_029593785.1 Cabassous unicinctus | reverse complement strand
GGGCCATGCAGGCCAGCCCGCCTTCACAAGGAGGCCCTGGGATGCGAACCCAGGGCCTCCCATATGGTAAATGGGAGCTCTATCGATTGAGCCACACCTGCTTCCCGATGCCCCTCTTTTTGAAAATGTAGCAGAAATCCCCAGGATGGGATTTTAATACTTTGTTGTTTATTGTGTGGGTCTCCACCCACTGAGATAACACCCCATAACCACATGAGCACATTCATATTCCATCAAATTATGCCCCAGCTGTACCCTTTCCCACATATCTTCCAATCACTTACACCCTGCACCAGAGACTCTCTCCCACCATATTTGCCAAAAGAACATCCCCACACTTGCAGTTTCAAACATAGACCTATAAATCCCCAGAGTTCACCTGTTCATTTCTCCAACCGCCCCCCCCCCGCCAGTTCCATGAATAATCCAGTCCAACCAGCCAACCTGCTAACCATCATATTCCAGCAGTCTCAACCCCAATCACAACCTTACTCTTGGAGCTGGCTGAATGCTGGTCTTCTTGGAAAATCACTTCATGTATTCCCTCTTCCTTTGAGCTGGCTCTGTGCTGGCTTGTGTGCCTTATCTCCCAAGCTTCCCTTTCCACCATCCAACTGGGTTCCCCTTCTCTAGCTGCCCTTTCCAAGTGTCCCGACAGTCCTGTAGCTTCCCTCCTGCAATTTCTTGAGGAGAGCAGCCTCCCATTCCCTTCTTCACATCTTCAATGTCCAAATTTTAGTTTTTCATTGTTATAATTTTTGATAAGGCTTTAAAAATTTTGTAGCTAGTCCTATTAAATCATCCAACTATGATGAAAAAATATTCCTTTTCTGCAATCCTTCTGTACTCTTTATACTTGCAAAGGTTTTGTCCCACATTTTCTTCATTTTAATAACTAGTAATTTATTATAGGACAAATTAATTTCTTTTCCCTTAATACAAAATAATTCTATATACTTTACATACTTAAGTTACCAAAATGATTTTGGAAATTATCTCTAAACATTTTACTCCCTACAATTGCCATAAAAATCAAACATGTCAGGACAATGACAATTCAGTTAAATGTGAACGTCATTTTCTTTTTATCATTTTAAATACTTAGTAGATGCAACATTAGCATATTTGATCAGTAAATCTGTCTAAATTTAGGGAGCATACACATAAAACAAAATTGTCAGAAATATTATTTTTTTCAGTTTACTTTCAATATTTCATTGCCTTCACCATGGCTCACTGCACCCTGAGCTCAGATGGAAGGTTGTCAAGGGCCCCTTCCCCTCCTGCCCACAGTGAGCAACTGGCAGGCATTCCTTGGGGGAAGGTTCAAAGAGGCAAAGGGTGGATGAGGGGTCTCAACCTCCCACCACCCCTTCTTAGGCAGTCCCCTGTTGGGCTTCTGCCACCCTTGTAGCTCTCTAAGCCCTGGACTGGAAACACTGACATGGGTTCGTTCCAATTCCACCTGGTATTGTGATTCTGGACAGGTGATGCCAACTGAACCCCATTAATTCAGAAACACACTGTGGCCATCTGCTGCCCACATGTTGCAAAGTTGGGTGGGATGGAGGAGGGGAGGACTCAGGCAGGCGGGTCCTCCAGGGAGAATCACATTGGACCACAGAGAAACCCATTGTGATGCATGCTGAGCTTCACCCAGGGATTGACAGAAGGGTGGGGTTGGGAATAGGAGGCTGCAGCATCAGAGGCTGGATGTGAGCAAAAGAGCCCTGCTCCTGCTACTTCTGTGAGTCCTTCCTTCCTGAGGCCTTCCCTGGGGACTGTCCTGCGGGGTCGATTCACCGAGCCGGGTCGCTGCACTGAGGAATTGGGGCACCTCCATGGCGATTCATCCAGAGGGTGGGAAGCAAGTAACATCAGAGCCTGGTGCTTCACACCCTGCGCTGTGCACGGCAGGCCTGCAGGAGCCATCGCCTGCCCCGGAAAGGCCTGAGGTTCGATTCCGGGTCTTGACGCTGCCGAGCCGTGAGCACGCAGGTTGGATTCGGTGAGACAGCAGAGGAGGCCGCCGCGGCCCTGGGGCAACCCGCTGCGTCGGTGGACAGTCAGAAGCTTTCTCTTCATGGCTGTGGGGGAGGAGCCTTTGTCCTGGCTCCTCCAACAACGTTTTTTTGATAGCGATGGTGGTTTATGCTTTCTCGTGCAGCAGAGTAGCAAAACTTACTTTACCAGAGTAATGTTATTTTAGTGGTTTGCCTGGAAATCCTGGCCTGCTATAGGGTTTTATAAGGATTCAGTATTTTACCTGTTGGCAGTACTGAGAGATTCAGAGAAAAGGGAAGAGCATGGACACCACTGAGTTGCAGAGTATCGGAGACTTCCAGTCAGGTAAGCTGGGGACAGGCCCGAGGGGAAAGGGGGGAGTGCGGACCCTAATCAAACGCTTTCATTCATTTTTAAATGGTTCATTTTACCTACAGGGCCAGCATAGTTGGAAAAACTTTTGAAAAATTTACAACTACATTGTTTTAATTTTAACTGTTATTTACTCACAAAACCAAAATCTATTGTGCTTTTTACATTCCTGGCTTTAATCGAGGCAAGCTTGTCAATATATTTTTTTTAAATAGACTGGTTTTTAATTGAGAAAATTGCCTTGTTAGACCATTTCTCATGACCCAGTGATGATTTAGATAATTTTAAATTAATTTCAGTTTACTGAAATGTCTTTGTTTCACTGTGATTGATATGTATATAAAATATATAGATAGATAGATATTTAGAGGTGATACTTGCTCAAAATGAGAATGTAATAAATAAATTGTTGGTGTATTTAAGAGTCATATTTATTAATTAAAATTAAATTTCTGGGACAGATGTGGCTCAAATGGTTGGGCGTCCGTCTCCCATATGGAGGGACCTGGGTTTAATCCCCAGGACCTCCCAGTCAAATAAATAAATAAATTTCTTTTGTTAAAAATTCAAAATATGAAAGCACTTATTTTTTTAAAGACTTATTTATTTATTCCTCCCTCATTTTTACACTCGCTGCCTGCTGTGTGGCCATTATTGTGCACTCTCTGTGTCTGCCTGTTTTTAGGAGGCACCAAGGAGCAAACCTGGGACAACAAAAACAAAAACCAAACCTGGGACAACAATAAAGGAACTGATAAAAGTAACCTGGTGTAGTCCCTTTTCTAAGGATGAACTAGGAATCAAACCAGGGACCTCATACTTGCCAGGCAGGAACTCTTCCACTGAACCACCCTGGCTGCACAGGTTAAGCAGGCTTCTGAAAGCTTATCTGGGTCTTCCTGCCCCTGCTCCCTTAGGCAAGTTAGGCTTCTGACAGTTTGCAGAGCCATAATGGTCAGGCTCCTGCCTCCACACCCTCACTGATGCAGCTCCTGTCTCTCCCAAATGAACTCTAAGGTCCAGCAAACATGAACACTTGACTAAAAGCATTGGATTTGTGTTTAAAAACAGTTCTGGCATTGGATACATTGGCACTATTAAAAGTAGACTTGAAGAATGAGGCTGAAAACAGAAATGGAAGGAATGGCTGATGAACCACCAATAAAAATTAGACATCTGGAAGGTGAGTATCTAACCCGTTTTGCACACAAGCTTTGCACAAGATGGGAAAGATGAGAAAGAGTCTGTGAATTTGCAGACACAGGCATAGGTGAGATGGGGGTGAGAAGCCACTGAAATATAAGCCCCAGAGAAAGGCTGTATAGTAATTCCACCTACCCCTGCCCCTCCTTTGCTTCCAAAATGCTGGTGACCAGGCTCACTACACCCAAGTAGGAGTCTGGAGGATGCTTTCATGGAGCTCTGAAGCTGTCCAGGTCAAAGGCCTCAGATCCATGTGGATCTTATTGTGAACACCCAGAAGAGCACTGAGAGACACAGGCCTCCCCCAGGTACACAGAGCCCCATTCAGCTGTTCCCTCCCAAGCACAAGGATATGGAAGAGTGGCCAGGACCACCAGGTACTTGATGTCAGGCTCTGGATTGAAAGGTAGAGAACAGAACTCTAATTAAAAGGAGCACACTCAAGCATCAGCAACCTCTTGGACTCTGTAGAACAGGCCCTGGAGGTGACTGCTTCTCTCTGTCTCCACTGCTCTCCCCACATGCCGACCCCAGTGCAGCAATCAACATCCTCATCTTAAAGAGTCCCTGTCAGGGTTTCCACCTGTTCTTCCTGCTAAATCTCTTCCCCACATTGCAGCCACTGCTATCTCAAATTAAAACCAAACTGTAACATGGTGACAGCATTTACTGCCCACTACTCTGGCTACCATTCACTCACTGCATTTAGTTTTGTCTGGCCTCTGGTTGATCCTCAAACACACCACTCTCACACCCACTTCATAGCCATCACCTGTTCTGTCCCTTCATCCTGCTGTACTTGTCCCCAGGTTGGTTCATTGTTCAGATGTCACCTCTACAGAGAGGATTCCCTTTCTTCTCCCCCACAAGCTCCCCTTTCCCACACCCATGATGCCTGCCCTTCCTTGTGCATTAATTTATCACCTCATGACATACTCTGTTCTCTGTTTAATTCCCCTGTTCAGTATTTCTGCCCACTGTGCCCCGTAAAATGTCAGCTCCATGAAGACAGGGGCATTCTTTCTCATCTTTACTTTTTTCTGCCCAGACCAAGCTATATTTTGAGGAGAAATCATTTACCTTCCTTTAATGATTGTTCTGTCCTTTGTCTTATTTGCCCCCAAGCACCTGCTCAAAGTGTCACTTCCTGCTTTCCTTCCATCTCTAATAATCCCCAGTTAGTGCTAATTGCCTAAAGAGGGAGTGCTATTTTTGTCTCAAACTACTAATTCTGGGTATGCTTGCTGTGTCTGTGGGGAGAAACCCCTGCTGCTTCCTTAGCTTTCATGTGAGGTGTGTCAGATGGTTTGGGGCAGATATGAGGGTTGGATGTGGAGTCTTCCTGAAATGGCCCAAGAGGATTTCTGCATAGTCAGAAAAGTCTGAGATCCATAAAAGGCAGAAAAAGAAAATCATCTACATGTGAACTTATCAATTTAATTTTTAACCTTTCTTGTTTTAGAATATAAATATTAAATATGTTTCTCTTTAAGAATACAGTTTAATTACACCCCAGAAGATATATTTATTTTTTAAAAAATCAGATTTATTGATACATATTAATAAAGCATCAATCTATCCAAAGTGTACAGTCAATGGTATTCAGTAGAGTCAGAGAGTTGTGCATTCACCACACCAGTCATTCTAAGAGCATCTTCGTTATTCCAGCAAAAATAACAACAATGCTAGAAAACAAAAACCAACCAACTAAACAAAACTCATCACCTCTCATTCTCTCTGTGCTTGCCCTGCCATACATAGCTTCTATTCTGTTTCCTTCTTTCTAGTTTGCTTGTATTTATATTTTGGAAAAAACAACCTTATATTTTCAATATTACACATATTCATATTTTACATAAGTTTCACTATGTTATACTGTCCCAAGTGACATTTTTTCACTTTTCTTCAAGTAATATAAATGTCCTTAGGTTTTCCCTTTCAGCCAATCTCATACCATCATAATATAGCTCTCCTAGTCATAAACAGCATGATGTGCTCTCAACATTTCATTTCATTTCTGAAGATTTACAAACAGCCTTTTAACCCAGTCTACACAGATTAAACATTAACTTTCCATTCTCTTACCATATTCTCTTTTCTTGTGACCAATATTCTAATTACTAATTCCATGAGATTACATAATATATTTAGTTCATAGTAGCACAATCCTAATGTATTTTTCCTTTTGTGTCTGGCTTGTTTCACTCAACATAATGTCCTCCAGGTTCATCGACGTTATCATATGCTTCATAACTTCATTTCTTCTTACCCCTGCATAATATTTTACTGTATGTATACATGACAGAATGCTTATCCATTCATCAGTTGATAGACACATGGGTTGTTTCCAACTTTTGGCAATTGTGAGTAATGTCACTGTGAACATCAGTATGCAGGAGTCTATTCATGTCGCTGGTCTCAGTTTTTCTCGGTATACTCATAGCAGTAGAATTGCCAGGTCACATGGCAAGTCTATATTCAACGCCCTTAGGAACTGCCAAAAAGTCCTCCAGAATGGCTGTACCATTCTACATCTGACCAACACTGCATAAGTGTTCCTATAACTTTACATCCTCTCAAATATTTACAATTTTCCAACTTTTTAGTAGTGGCCAGTCTAATAGGTTTGAAATGATATCGCAGTGTAGTTTCGATTTGCATTTCCCTAATCACTAGTGATGTTGAAGATTTTTTCATGTGTTTATTTTTCATATGTCTTTCTTACTTGAACAACCAAAAAGGAAAAAAATCATATTTTCAAGTCTTAGCCTATTTTTTAATTGGCTCATTTGTCTTTTTATTGGTGAATTATATTATCTCTTTATATATCATGGATTTTAAACCCTTATCAGATATATGATGGCCAAATACTTTTTCCCATTGAGTTGGCTGCATTTTTACCCTTTTGACAAAGTCCTTTTAAGGGCAAAAGTGTTTAATTTTGAAGAGGTCCTATCTATATTTTTGGAGGTGTTGTTCATGCTTTAGGTGTAAGGTTTAAGAAATTACCACCTACCACAAGAACTTAAAGATTTTCCTAAATTTTCTTCTGGAAGTTTTATGTTTGTAGCTTTTATATTTAGATCATTGATCAATTCTTAGTTATTTTTTTTTAAGCTGTGAGATATAGGTGTCCTCTTTTTTCCGATATGGCTATCCAATACTTCCACAACTATTTGTTGAACAGAATGTACTGGGCCAGCTGGATGGGCTCAACAGCTTTGTCAAAAATCACTTAATTGTAGATGTGAGGTCTATTTCTTGGTTCTCAATTTTGTTCCATTGTTCAATCTGTCCCTCTTTATGCCAGTACCACGCTGTTTTCACAACTGTAGCTAAGTGATATGCTCTAAAGTCAGAAAGTGAGAGTCCTCCAACTTTGTTCTTTTTTAAGACATACTTGGATATTTAGGGCACCTTACCCTTCCAAATAAATTTGATTATTATCTTTTCAATTTCTGCCAAAAAGGCATTCAGATTTTTATTGTGATTCTGTTGAATCTGTAAATCAGTTTTGGTAGAATTGAAATCTGAACATTATTTAGTCTTCCAATCCATGAACATGTAATATCTTTCCATTTATTTTAAGTCTTCAGTTTCTTTTAGTAATGTTTTGTAGGTCTCTGAATACAGGTCCTTCATGTCCCTGCTTACATTTATTCATAAATATTTGATTGTTTTAGTCACAATTATAAATAGAATTTCTTTCTGATTTTTTCCTCAGGTTGCACATCAGTAGTGTATAGAAATGCTATTGGTTTTTGCATACTAATCTTGTATCCCAGCACTTTACCCATCTGATCTATTTCTAGTAGCTTTGTTGAGGATTTTTCAGGAATTTCTAGATATAGGATCATATCATCAGCAAACAGTAAAAGTTTTACCTCTTCCTTTCCTATTTGAGTGCCTTTTCTTTGTGTAGCCTAATTACTCTAGCTAGAACTTTGAGCACAATGTTAATGTTAATCTAATCAACACTCCATTGTACATGATGCTTTGCTTTCTTTTGCTGCTTTCAGAATCCTGTCTATCTCTGACATTTATTGTTCTGCATAGTAGGTGTCTCCGGGTGGGTCTATTCAAATTTATTCTGTTCGGGGTGCATTGTCCTTCTTGGCTATTGGTATTTATGTCTACCATAAATGTTGAGAACTTTTCAGTCACTATTTCTTCAAATATTGTTTCGGCCCCTTTTCTATTCTCTTGTCTTTCTGGGACACCATTATTGCATATCTTGGTGTTTCTTATTGTCATTCAATTCCCTCAGACTCTGTTCCATTTTTTCCATTCTCTTTTCTTTCTGTTCTCCTGTCTTTTCCAGTTCAGATTCTCTGTCTTTGACATTACTAATTCTGTATTTAAGCATTTCAAATCTGCTCTTCTGTGCCTCTAATGTATTTTTAATCTCATTCATCATGTCTTCATATCCATACAGTGTGTAACTTTCCTTTGCAGCTTTTCAAATTGTTCTTTATGCTCACCCAGAGACTTCTTAAGATCCTTTATCTCTTTAGTACTATTTTCTTTCAATTCTTTAAATTGATTTAGAAGAGTTGTATGATTATCATTGATTACTTTTCTTAAATCCTGTATCTCTTCAGGATATTTGGTTTGTTCCTTTGGCTGGGCCAACTCTTCCTATTTCCCAGTATTGCTTGTTATTTTTTGCTGATGCCTAGGCATCTGAATATGTTGGTGAATTTACTCTGATGCCCAGTTTCTCTCTCTTGTCTATTTTTCTTTCAAAGCTCTTCTTTGATATATTCTGTGACTTATTCTAAATATTTAAAAATTGCCTAGCTTCAGTTATCAAAATTGTGCCACTGGCTCACTAATGGGGTGCAGATTTTCTCCCAGCGGTTAGAGTACAGAGAGACTCAAAATCAGTTTATGTCCATGCAACTTCTATACTGGCCATCAGATGTTGCTCATTTGGAGCACCTTTCCATGGAGGTGTATTATTCTGTTTTCTTGTGTTTTAGCTGCCCAGAGCTGAGATTCATAGTGGGCTCTACTGGCTGAATTCACTGAAGAAAAGCCTCCAGAGTCCCCCTCCCATTTCCTGTGTAATAGCTGACAGGGAAGAAGATGTCTTTCCACTCTCAGTCAGCTGCATTGAGTCAGGGATTTTACCCCAGCTTATTATCTTGGAGATTCAGGAGGGGAGACTTTCTCCAGTCCCCCAGGGTTTGGTAACTCATGTTTGTTGTTTGGGGTTCTTCATCTCTCTGTCCCTTATCCTCCTGAGAATTGTCAAACACTGTCCTTGTCTGCTGACACATCACAGCAGGTTTCTTGGCCAGCTTTTGGCTCTTTATCCATTGTTTTTGGCACTGCCTGCATAATCCGATGCCTACTTCCCACAATTCATGTTCTTAGTTTAAAAAAATAAAGGTACCTTTATTGAGGAGTTGTGACTTACGAATTCAACTCTGCCAAAAAATATTGTTGCCAATGTTTAAATGTCTTTTATGGATATACCATATATTTTTAAAATTACAATACAATATTAATAATATATAGATTGTGTATTAATCAGCCAAAGGGGTGCTAATGTGAAATACCAAAAATGGGTTGGTCTTTATAAAGGATATTTATTTGAGGTAGATATCCACAGATACCAGTTCATAAAGTGTTAGTTTTCTTCTCTCACCAAAGTCCATTGCCATGTATTGGAGCAAGACAGCTGCCAATGTTTGCCAAGAATCAGGTTTCATGGGTTCCTCTCTTCCTGGGGCTGCATTTCCCTCCAGCCTTAGCTCATCTCATCGCTCCACAAGGTCTGCTGTAGACTATATGGCAAACTGCTCACTTCTCTTCTCCTGGGGCCTTCTCTCTAACATCAAAACTGCTTCTCAAAAACTGCTCCTTCAGTCCTTTGCCTTGCCTTTAATATTCAATCCCACCACCCACTAAGGGGTGGGGCTCAACACCCTACTGACATGGCCCATTCAATACCCTAATCATAACTTAATCATGCCCAGATTAACAGATCATTTTACAAGCATGATCCAAATATAATTTTGGAATTCATAATTACATCAAATTGACTAATGGCCACAAATGGGATATTAATATATATATATTTCACTTAAGATTGATATATATAATAATTAGGAAATATTGTTTTGGGAAATGTAATTAGATCAAGTTTCACTTTGAGTAAATGTTTAAATTGTAGCAGTTTCATCCACTAATGGGAGATAATTCAAACTATCTTTGAAAAAAAGAAAGTCCCTCATTGCTTGGTGTTTTTCTGGAAGTTGATAGTCTTTTCCTCTAAAAGGAGGATATGAGCTTGGCTTTGTCCAGAATAATAAGGAAGCAGAACTTCAGCCAATGGAGGAGGTCCCACTGAATCCCCTGGCCTCAGTGAACATCAGGTGGGTGAATGCAGGTTGGAGGCTCAGGAGCCCTGAGTGGAGGAGAGGGAACAGTGCTGCTTTAACTTCCAGGCTCTGGAGACACTCCTGGAGGACAGGGTATCCGAGGGTGGATGGGGTTTGGAAAAGTCCTTGGGCTATGTGAGTTCTCATGACCCTTTTGAGAGACTTCAGTGTATTTAGCATACCCAATATCACCTCCTTTAGTTTGAAGCATTTGGTGCTAACTTTTCTTTAGTTTTGGAACCAGTGAAGTTAATCTCATCAACATCTCTTTTATTCTCTCAACCTTTCTGTAGATATTTTCAAGGCTGGGTATTTTTAAGTCTCTTTCTCCTGTCTGCCATTAAATATGACCATCTCTGCAAAACCCTGTGAGCAAACTAATCTTTGCAAGGAGCTGGCATTTCTCTTCAGTGAGTGCAGACAGTGTCTGCCAAGCTGCTTTTCTCATATATATCTGGCTTTTAACAAACTGTGCAAATCTGAATAACAATAAGAGCCCACCAGTAAGCTCATGAAAAGTGGGAAATGAGGCCTGGACATATGTCCTTTGGCAGCAGCTACAAGGTTTATCCCAGCAACAGGCTTCAGAGAGGTTCACAGACCATCTTTGGCACTTCAGCCTCCCATAGGTCTCTAATAAGTAAACATGGATCTGTCAGCCACAATAAACCACAGAGAACTCCTCAGGTTTCCACCTGGAACATACCAGCAACTGGCAGCTTTGACACATCATCTATGAGAGGATCTGTGGTGTGAGTTGTAAGAGGAGAGGAGAGGCAGAAGATAAAATGTCCTTGTCTCCATTACATTCTAATGATCATTCTTCTTTCTCTCTTTCTAATTGTTTTTTTAAAGTAATGTAAAATTGAAATATAGTGAAATGTGCCCATCTTAACTGAATGACTGTCAAAGATTTAAAACTTTTCACTTCTCCATACCCCTCAGTATCCAACAACCATATCAAGATATGAATCCTTGATTTCCATTAATCCAGAAAATAACTCTTGTACCTTCAGTCAACATGCATACACCCTACATTAGCATGCAGCCTTTGTTCTGATTCCTTTCACCATAAATCATTTTTGCCACTTCTTGCAAGTCATAAAAATGAAGTAAATCAAAATATATTCTTTGGTGGTTATATCTTTAGCTCAAAATAATGTTTGAAATTTGTCAATGCATTTGGTTGTGTCCATCAGTAGTTCTCTCTGCTTTTACATTGTGGTCTTTAACATTGAACGACAATGTTAGAAAATGTTTATGTATTTTCACCTTGGTAGACTTTTCAGTTGCTTCAAGTATGGGGAATTATGATTAGTTATTATGAATATCCACATAGAAGTCCTTTTTATAAAAACATTTTTTTATTACCCCTGGGTGAATAAATGTGCATAGAAAACCTTAATCATTTGAGATGATATGTAAAAATCTTTTTTAAACAACATTGCATAATAATTTACATGACATAAAATTAAATATACATTTTTGTAAATGTAGAGTGTTGTGCAACCTTAGCATGATTTAATTATAGAACATTTCCATTGCCCCCAAATTTTCCTCTTCTAATTTACTCCATCAGCTGCATTTGACACTGTTGGCCTCACCTCCCTGAAGTGCTTCCATCAGTTAGTTTCTGGTTCACTACCATTTTTTTTTGTATTTATCTGACTTTACTGCCCTTTCCCCTCTGCCTCTTTGCTGGGTTCTCTGTTTCTCCAGAGCCTCTCAGCATAAGTGTTTCTTCAAGGCTTAGTCTTTGAACAACTTTCCTTCTTTGGCACCCTGTTCTGTCGCTGTAGCGTCTTGGTCTTAAACCCCATCTATACTGGCATGATTTCTACATTTATGTATCCATCCCAATCCATTCCATGGAGTCCTGATACACACACAGCTGCTTCATGATGCCTCTGTGTGGATATCTAACTTGCCAACTGATTACTCTTGGATCATTCCAGGAACCTGCTCTTCTGGCTCCAGATTTCCATGTACAGGAACTCCATCTGAAAGGAGTTCTGGTGGCAGCTTTGCCTCCTTTCTTTTCTCTTTTCCTCCACCCCATATCCTTCCCATCTGCATACCCTGTGCCCCATCATCAGAACAAGTCCACATCTGTCCCCTTCTCTTTGCCTCCACCTTTCTTCCCGGTCAGCATTGCCTGTTACAGGATGACTGCAGTTTCCTTCTTCTCCCTCTTGCCCTTATATTAAATGCATGGGAAAAGGTGTATTTTGCTCTAGTTTTCACGGTTCCCTATATTAGACATTAAGTAAAATTTATTATTCATGGTTATCATATATTCAGTATCTTCACTAATATTTTCTCTGCTAATTCTATGAATTTCTGAGAGAGTAGTAGTAAAAAAATATCCAATTCTTTGACATATTCTACTTCTGTAACCTATCAAAAGCCATGTTTACAGGTTGGTACACATTTTTAAATGCTATGTCTTCCTGGGGATTTAAACATTTTTATCATTATGAAAGGGCACTGAATTTCTAATATTTTGCTTAATATCCCTTTTTTTTTATATTCACAAAGTGAAATAAGATTTACTATTTTAAAATAGTTTACATGGTTTATTGTTTTCCACCTTCTACTGTCTACTTTGCTGTATGTCTTAGATGAATTTCTTAGATCTATGTATCTATGTAGTATACTATATAGTGTGTATAAGTATATATAGATATACTTATTTTAATTCACTTAACAATTTTGATTAAGAGGAATATTTATATTAAATATAGTTACTGTTAAATATAACTCAATATAATTGCTTTATTTAAATCTGCTTTCTTTGTATGTGCTATTTTTGCTCTCGATTCCATGATACATTTTTTCTTCTAAGTACTTTTTTTAAAGTTGCAAACTATATTTTGTTCTTTATTAAATACACATATGAATACATAATCAGTACTTTTTTATTGTTTTATTCAAACTTTCAAAAATGTAGCATAGTATATGCATATTCTGTGTCTTGATTTTTTCACTCAAATGCTTGCGATAATTTCTTTCCTGTATATTTGTTTTGTCATACTTAACTGTTCTACAGTTTTCTGTTGTGCAAACACCCATTATTCATTCATTTCTTTACTAGTGGCTACATTAATTTCCTACATACCTTACTGCAAATTGTAGGGAGTAAATGTGGCTCAAGCAGTTGAGCGCCTGCTTCCCTCATGGGAGATCCCAAGTTCAGTCCCCAGTGCCTTCTAAAAACAAAAACAAACAAGCAAATGAAGAAACCAACTCAGGGGAGCTGGGGTGGCTCTGTGTTTGAGTGCTGGCTTCCCACATACAAGGTTCAAGCCCCAGCTCTGGTACCTCAAAAAAAATCATGTAATGATCCCATGATATATAGTTCCTTGTACATGTGTCAGTTGTTTGACAGTATATTCTCAAAGTGTGATTTTAAGAAATGCTTCCTCAGTCCTTACATAAGAAATGCATTCTCATAAATTTCCTTTTAAAAGTTTTATTAGAGTTTTGTTTTCTGCGTATTAGTCTTTGATCCCCTTGGAACTTATTTGTAAGTATAATGTATGACAGGATTCTAATATTTCCTCATATGGGGAGCCAAATACCTTGAATTCATTTTTCAAAAAGGCCATCACTTCCTGCCTGACCTGTGATGTCAGTTCTAACATATACTAAGTTCCCACAAATTCATGGGCATGTTTCTCGACAATATATTCTATTCCATATAACTAATGCATCAAGTCAAATAATTTTAATAATTATAGCTCTGTGTAAGGTATCATATTACCTAAGCATGGTAATTTTACCCTTTCCTTTCTAATTCTTCTGCCACTTTTTCTTTCATTTTACTGCACGAGTTTGAAACTCCATTCAGAGCCATGATTAGTAGCAGATGTATAGCAGGACCCATGTTTGTTCCTGCCTTTAAATATGAAGGCTTCTAAAAGTCCAACAACAGTAATTCATGCTATGAATTTGTGTAGGACACATTTCCATATTATTAATCTTTCTCCTTATGAAAATTCTTGAATATAGGTTCTGGGCTTTTTTT
>JAQZBX010079332.1:0-13998 GCA_029593785.1 Cabassous unicinctus | reverse complement strand
AAGGAAGAAAGGAAGAAAGGAAGAAAGAAAGAAAGAAAGAAAGAAAGAAAGAAAGAAAGAAAGAAAGAAAGAAAGAAAGGAAGAAAGGAAAGAAAGAAAGAAAGAAAGAAAGAAAGAAAGAAAGAAAGGAAAGAAAGAAAGAAAGAAAGAAAGAAAGAAAGAAAGAAAGAAAGAAAGAAAGAAAGAAAGAAAGAAAGAAAGAAAGAAAGAAAGAAAGAAAGAAAGAAAGAAAGAAAGAAGAAAAGAAAGAAAGAAAGAAAAACTATTCTAACATCTTCCCCATAGAGATGTTTTGAGAATTAAATGAACATTTGAAAAAGCTTACTTTAGTGCATAATAGGTCCTTGATAAATGCTTGTCAAGTGAATGGAACTGTAATGGAACTAATGAAGCTGTGCAGAAGAAAAAAAGATTTGGGCAATTTAATTTTCCTACTGCAAAAAGCAGGGGATTTTCTAGAACAAGTGGAGATAAGGGTGTGAGGGATCCAGAAGTCTAGTCCTGGCTCTGCCACTGCTAGTTGAGAGATTTTAACAAGACTCATGGTTATTGGGGTGGGGGGTGGGGAAGAAAACCCATTACACTGGGTTTGAGAATTAATGAGACAATTTACCAGGAAACGCTAAGCAAACTTTAAAGGGTTACACAAATGGAAATGCAGCTGGCTTCAGTATAGTGACAGATCCCATCTATCTGGATTTGGCATCTTTCTAACCCAAGCCAACCCACAATTCTGATTTCTAGAACCCATTATATGCTACTAACCTCCCTCTTCAGTTCCCACTACTCTGAATTTCCCCAACAGAATTTATTCTCAGGAGAGCATCTAATTCATACTCAAACATCGATGTCTTATGTACCCCCTCCCAGGAGTATATTTGCATTTTAAAAGGTGCCACCAGATGCTTACCAAGTTTAGCAAAGAGATTAGATATCCATGTGCAACCCTAAGAATCAGAGACTAGGCAAGTTCTGACCTGGCTCTGAGACACTCAAGCTGAGCTGACTTGTCCCCCAGGGAAGAACTGGCAGGTTGAAGACCTTGGTAGCAGAGAAGGAAATAGGACTGGGTAAAAAAGGGGGGGTGGTTGCGGTGGGAGTGCTGGGAAGAAGAGAGAAAAAGAAAAGCCATACACTTCCAGGTGCTAGAGATGGGATGTGATCTCCAGGGAGACTGCGCAGCCTAGTGGTTAAACACAATGGTTCCCACAGAGTCAAGTTCAAATCCTAGCTCTGCCTTACTAGCTGTGTGACTTGGCACAAGGGATCTAACCCCTCTGAGCTTCAGTTTCCCCATCTGTAAAATGGAGACAACTGTAGTCCCTATCTTGTCTGAATAGTGCCTGGCACATAACGAGCATTTAATAAATGAATATGAATAGACCCCTTTACTACAACTCCCTCCCTCCCACCCACCCCCCAAAGTGTGTCCATATCTGCCCACTCATGCCTGGATTTCCTTTATGAGAAACTGTATCTTTCATTCCCCCAAATAAGAGCACACTTAAAATGCAAATAACCTCATAGACGTGGCCTCAGGGACTAACCTCAATGCTTTGACTGAACAATTGCATATTTCCTCCCCGTGGACCTCTCCCGGGTCCTTGGCTGTGGGCAAGCCCTGCCTCAGTATCTCCATTTTACAGATCAGGTCCCTGAGGCTCAAAGAGCTTAAACCCAAAGCCCACAGCTAATAATGTGAGGGGTGGGGGCTTTCCTAAGAACAAGCTTGGGTACAAGAGAAGCATGAAAGAGGATCCTGGGTGGAAAAACCACTCCGAGAAGAGTGGCAACAGCCCAATAAAGACGGGGGCTGGAGCTCAGAAGTGTTCTGCTCGGACGGGACAAACCCTCAGAAATGGCCCGGGGCACATTAGCTGATGACAGAGAAGGAAATCCTGCCACAGCACTCAGGGGCTGCGGCCCGTTCACCCATCCATGAGTCAGAATCAGGTGCACTGCGCAGGACCCAAGACAGCTGTAGGAAATCAGTCAAGCATGGCAAAGGGAGCAAAGCAGGGCACTCAGCAGAGCAGGGGTTCTTAACCAGGGGTCTGTGAGCTTGAATTGAAGTTCAAAAAAGCATTATCCTTGTGGGGACGTGTTGGTACAGGTGTGATATATGTATTAAATAACACACAGTATAGTGTGGACTTAGTGTCTGTGGTTTTCACCTGACTGGCAAAGGGGTCCGTGGAACAAAAAAGGTTAAGAACCCCTGCAGTAGAGCCTCAAAACAAATAGACTTTCTGCAACATGACACACAACCTTCAGGAAGGCAGAAGTAAAACGAGTGCCAGGCCAAGGTCATAGGAACCAGAGCCCACATCTGGTCCCCTCCTGCTGAAAATGCCACAGGGGAAATCCCTGAACTGGCCTCCAAGGCCTTGCATGGTCTTTGGGGTCCCCACACACCCCCCCCCCCTACTTTCCGAGATGCAGGCACCCTCCTGCCAGGGGCCCTTGGCCCAGGTTGTTCCCACTGCCAAAAATGCTCTTTCCCCTCACCACTGGCCTAACTCACCCTCAGCCCTCCTTCAGATCTTACGTCTAGCTTCACCTCTTTCAGGGAGCCTCCCCTTCCTCACTGACTGGTCAGACTCCCCACTCCTCCATTTTTAGTTCCAGTTTGAGCCCATTTTCCCACCCCTTTCACTTTCAAACACGTCCCAGTTTAAACAGTAAGTGATGCAGCCACTCCACCTGTTATATATTCTTCCAGGATTGTACACCTCTTCTTTGGAGCATTATGGGAGCTACCTTTTTACATGTATTTGTGTAGAGATTTAATGAACACTTCTCTCTTCCAGTAGATTTTAAACTCCATCAGCAAAGGGATCACACCTTTTTATTTTATCATTACACTTTTTATTTTAAGATCATTTTAGAGTCACATGCATCTGTAAGAAATAATACGGAGAGATTCCAGGTACCCTTTCTTTATCCAGTTTCCCTCACTGGGAAAACCATGTTCTGCAAAATTTTATAGTACAATATCCCAACCAGTATACTGACATTGACACAGTAGAGATACAGAGCATTTCCATTTCCACCAGATTCCCTCATGTTGCCCTTTTATAGCCAGTCCCATTTCCCTTCTGCCCCCATTCCCTCTTTAATCCGAGCAACCACCAATCTGTTCTCCATAATTTTTTCATTTTATTTTGTCGTTTCAAGAATGTTATATAAATAGAATCATACAGCCTGTAACCATCTGGAATTGGCTTTTTTCACTCAGAATAGTTCTCTGGAGATTCAACCAGGCTGTTGCGTCTACCAATAGTTCGCTCTTTTTTATTTCTGAGTCATATTCCATGGCATGGAGGTACCATAGTTTTGTTTAACCTGTTGAAGGACATTTGAGTTGTTTCCAGTTTGAGGTTATTATGAATAAAAAACTGCCATTAATATTCACATACAGATATTTCTGTGAATGTAAGTTTTCATTTCTCTGGGGGGAAATGCCCAGGAGGGCAATTGCTGGACCATATGGTAGTTGCGTATTTAGTTTTATAAGAAACTGCCAAATGTTTTCAGAGTGGCTATACCATTTTACATTCCCACCAACAATGTATGAGTGATCAGTTTCTCTGCATTTTTGCCACTATTCTTTATTTTAGCCATTCTGATGGGTGTCTAATGATATCTCATTGTGGTTTTACTTTGCATTTCCCTAATGGCTAATGATTTTGAACATCTTTTCATGTCCTTATTTGTCACCCAAATAGCCTCTTCAATGAAGTGTCTCTTCGTGTTTCATGTCTGTTTTCTAATATTTGCTTTTCACTGTTAAAATTCTAGATAGTGGTCCTTGTTGGATATGTGGTTTGCAAATATTTTCTTCTAGTCTGTAGCTTGTCTTTTTATCCTCTTAACAGGGTCTTTCCTAGAGCACAAGGTTTTCATTGTGATGAAGCCTGATTTATCAATTTTCTTTTTATTGGTCATGCTTTTGATGTCAAGACTAAGAACTCTTTTCCTAGTTCTAGATCCTAAAATTTTCTCTCATGATATTTTCTAAACATTTCATGGTTTTATGCTTTACATTTAAGTCCATGATCCACGGCCTTAACTTTTGTATAAGGTAAGAGACTTAGGTCAAGGTTTTTTTTTGTTGTTTGTTTGTTTGTTTTTGTTATAGACCTCCAATTGCTTTAGCATCATTTGTTGGAAAGGCTATCTTTCCTCCATTAATTGCGTTTGTACCTTTGTCAAAAACCAGTTTGACATGTTTGTGCATTTGTGTGGGTTTATTTCTGAGTTTTCAATTCTGTCCAATTTATCTATGTGTCTATCCCTCTTTGAATACCACACAGGCTTCATTACTGTAGCCATATAATAAGTCTTGAAATTTGGTAGACTGATTCTACCCACTTAATTCCTCTTTTAAAAATTGCTTGAGCTATTCTAGTTCCTTTGCCTTTCCATATAAATTTTAAATAATCCTTTCTATACTTATAAAAAGAATCTTGCTGAGATTTTGATGGTAATTGTGTTAAACCTATATATCAATTTGGAGAGAACTGACTTCTTTACTAGGTTGAGCCTTCCAATCCATTCACACTATGTCTCTCCATTTATTTATGTCTTCTTTGGTTTCTTTCATCAGTGTTTTATAGTTTTCATCACACAAGTCCAATACATGTTTTGGTAGATTTATATCTAAGTATTTAAATTTTTGAACGATTGTAAATAGTATGACATTTTTAAATTTTTGTGTCCATGTGTTCAAGGCAAGTATATAGAAATAGTTAACTTTTGTATGTTTCCCTTGAATTCTGTGAACTTGCTGAGGTCACTTATTCCAGCATTTTTTGTAGATTTGTTGGGATTTTCTATGTAAACACTCATGACGTATGAAAATAGGGACATTTTTATTTCCTCCTTTCCAGTCTGTATACCTTTTATGTCCTTTTCTTCCCTAATTGCACAGGGCTAGAACATATAGCACTCTGTTAAATAAAAGTGGTGAGAACAGACATACTTGCTCTGTTCCTGGTCGGAGGGGGAAAGAATTCAGTCTTTCACCATTAAGATTAATGTTAGCTCTAGGTTTTTTATAGATACTCTATCAGGTTGAGAAAGTCACCCTCTATTCCTATTTTCTGAGTTTTTATTATAAAAGGGGGTTAAATTTTGTTAAGTGATTGTTCTTCATTGGTTGATATGATCTAGTGATTGTTCTTCTTTAGCCTATTAATATGGATCAATTTTTTAAAAGATTTATTTACTTACTTCTATCCATTTTTACACCCCCACCCCCACCCCATTTTTGCTGTTTTTTGTGTCCATTTGCTGGACAATTCTCTGTGTCTGTTTTCTGCCCTCTCCTCTCATCCTTCTCCTCCTGTCTTCACAGGGATTCGATCCTGGGAAACTCCGATATGGGAGAGAGGAGTCCTGCCGCCTGTGCCACCTTAGTTCCTGGTTTTCCGGCACATCTCATCTTGGCTCTCCCTTCTGTCACTCTCCTGTTATGTCATCATCTTGCTGCGTGGCTCAGCGGGGCCTGACGGCACACCCGCACACAGGGCCTGATGGCGCACCCACGCACAGGGCTTGGCAGCCCGCACGCCTTCTATATTTTTCTTTTTATTTTTACCGGGAGGTCCTGGGGATCAAACCCAGGTCCCATCATATGGGAGTCGGACGCCCAACCATTTGAGCCACATCTGCCCCCGCCTGGATTGATTTAAACCAGCCTTGCATCCCTGGAATACACCTCACTTGATCATGTCACATAATTCTTACTAAATTCTATTTGCTAGTATTTGTTAAGAATTTTTGCATCTCCATTCATGAGTGATATTGGTCTATACTTTTGGTTTTGTTTTGTTGTTTTTGTTGTTTTTTGGACTGTCTGTTGGTTTTGGTATCAGGGTAATTTTCTAGAAGAACATGTATAGAATTGGTCTGAATTCTTCTTTAAATGTTTCATAGACTTCTCTAGTGGAACAGTCTGGACCTGGAGGTTTCATTTTGGAGAGTTTATAAATTTACAAATTCAATTTCTGTAATAGTTTTTAGGGCTATTCAAATTATCTTCTTCATATTGGGTGAGTTGTGGTAGTTTTACAAAGAATTGGTTCATTTTTCTAAGTTGTCAAATTTGTATATGTAGAGTTATTCATAGTATTCCCTTATGATTCTTTTGATGCCTGCAGAATCTGTAGTGATATCTCCAATTTCTGGTATTGGTAATTTGTGTCTTCTCTATTTTTTACTTTGTTAGTCTTACTAGAGGTTTGTCAAGTTTATTAATCTTTTCAAAGAACTCTGTTTCATTGGTTCTGTCTACTGCTTTTTTGTTTGTTTTCAATGTCATCGATTTCTTTTCTCCTCTTTATTATCTGTATCCTTCTGCTTGCTTTGGCTTTATTTTATTCTTCTTTTTCTATGGTCTTGAGGTGGGAGCTCAGATTATTGATTTGAGACTCTTCATCTTTCCTTATATATGTATTTAGTGCTCTAAGTTACCCTGTAAGCACTGCTTTAGCTGTGTCCCACAGATTTTGATATGTTGTATTTTCATTTAGCTTAATGTATTTTTTAATTTCCCTCAAAACTTCCTATTTGGTCCATGGATTATTTAGGAGTGTGTTCTTTAGTTTCCAAATGTTTGGAGATTTTCTTACTATCTTTCACTATTGATTTCTAGTTTTATTCTACTGTGGTAGGAGCACACTGTAAGATTTCAATTCTTTTAAAATTTTTGAGGATTTTCTATGGCACAGGATGTGGTCTATCTTGTATATTTTCTGTCTGTACTTGAAAACAATGTGTATTCTCCTGTCTTGGGGTGGTATGTTCTAGAAATATCAACCAGATCCTTTTGGTTGATGGCATTGTTGAGTTCTTCTATATGCTTGCTGATTTTCTTTCTAATTTTTCTATCAATTTTTGAGAGGGGTGTTGAAGTCCAATTATAATTGTGGATTTGTCTATTTCTCCCTTCATTTTCATTTCTATCAGTTTTATCTTCACATATTTTGCAGCTCTGTGGCTTCATATGTATACATTTAGGACTGTTATCTTTTCTTGATAGAATAACCCTTTAATAATTATATGGTATCTCTATCTCTGGTAATTTTCTTTGCTCTGAGTCTATTTTATCTGATATTAATGGACCTACTACTGCTTTCTTTCTTTAAAAAGTAATGTTTGTATGATGTATCTTTTTCCATCCTTTTTTGAAGTGAGTTTCTTGTAGACAATATCCATTCTGCCAATCTGTCTTTTATTCAGTATATTTAGACCACTTATAGTTAATGAAATTATGGATATATTAGAGCTCACTTCTGCCTATTTATTTTTGTTTTCCACTTGTTCTCTCTGTTCTTAAATTCTGTTTTGTTTTTCCTGCTTTCATGTTGGTTACTTGAACACTGTTTTTGAGCATATCTCTTTGAACAGTTCTTTTAGTGGTTGCTGTAAGGATTGCATTAAATGTACATAATTTATTTCATCCTACAGGTATTGTCATTTTGGCAGTTTGGGTGAAGTATACAAACCTTACCTCCCTTTCTGTGCCTTTGCCCCATTTATAATAATATTATATTAAATACTTCCTATGCATACATTTAGAACCACATTCAGACAGTGTTATAATTCTTTCTTCAACCATCAAACATAATTTAGAAAACTCAACAGGAGAAGGAAAGTCTATTGTTTTTATCTTTATTTTTGTCCACTGAGTTCTTTTGTCCTTCTTGATGTTCTAAGTTTCCTTCTTTTCTCATTTCCTTTCTTTTTAAAGAACTTCCTCTAGTCATTCTTTTAGGGTAGTTATGCTGGCAACAAATTTTGTTAGTTTTTCGTCATCTGCTAAGTCTTGATTTGTCCTTCATTCTTAAGGATATTTTTGCTAGCTATAGGATTCTGGGCTTACAGAAATTTACTTTCAGTACTCAAAACATGTTGTGCTGCTTCCTTCTGATTTCTAGAATGGCTTCTGATGAGAAGTCTGTTGTCATTAAAATCACTGTTTCCCTTATAAAGTAAGGTGCCATTTGTCTCATGCTACTTTCAATCTTTAGTTTTCAGAAGTTGCTTGTAATATGTCTTGCTAAGAATTTTGGGGGGCTTATCCTATCTGGGGTTAGCTCAGCTTCTTAAATATGTAGCTTTATGCCTTTAGCCAGTTTGGGGAGTTTGGGGCCATTATTTCTTCAAGTACTTTTTTATCCTTGTTTCTCTTTTCAAAGAGTCTGAGGACATAATATTGGATTTTTTTAATAGTCCCTCAAGTCCCTGATAAACTGATCTATTTTCCAGCCTATTTTCTCTCTGTTGTTTATATTGGATAAGTCCTATTTTTCTATCTTCTACTTCAGTGATTCTTTCCTGTCCTTTCTACTCTGCTGTTAAGGCCATCTTTGAGAATTTTTTATTTCATTCATTGAGTTTTTCAGCTCTAAAATTTCCATCTGGGGAAGCAGATGTGGCTCAAGGGATTGGGCTCCTGTCTACCATATAGGAGGTCCAGGGTTCAATTCCTGGGGTCTCCTGTTGAAGGCAAGCTGGCCCATGTAGAGTGCTGGCCCAAATGGACAGTTGGTGCAGCAAGATGATGCAACAAAAAGAGACACAGAGGAGAGATAAGTAAGAGATGCAGCAGGTGGCACAGGAGATTGAGCACCTCTCTCCCACTCCAGAGGGTCACAGGATCGGTTCCCAGTGCTGCCTAAAGAGAAAACAAGCAGACACAGAAGAACACACAGCGAATAGACACAGAGAGCAGACAGCGAGTGCAAAAACAAGGAGGGGGGGAATAAATACATAAATCTTTTTTTTTAATTTTCCATTTGATTCCTTTTATATGTGCCATTTCTTTGCTGAGATTTTCTATTTTTTCAATTGTTTCAAGCATATTTATAATTTGTCATTGAAGTGTTTTCACTATGGCTGCTTTTAAATCTTTGTAAGAGAATTCTAACATTTCTGTCATTTTGATGTTGGCATCTGTTGGTTGCCTTTTTCATTCAGTTTGAGATCTTCCTGGTTCTTGGTATGACATGTGTTTTTTTATTGAAACCTGGACTTTTTTAGTATTATGTTATGACACTCTAGGTCTCATTCAAATCTGTTTCAGTTGGCTCCCTCTGACACCATTCTGGCAGGGGAAAGAGGGATGCTCAGCCTCGTTACTGCCAGGTTGACAGACAAGTACAGGTTCTCTACTCAGCCTCCACTGATACCAAGGGGGTAGGGGGTCCTTGTTACTGCTGGGAGGAGATGGGAGTTTCCTGTCCTCACCAAGCATCTACTGATACATACCTCCCTGACTGGGAGGGGTAGGAGTGCCTCATTTCTGCTCCCATGTGGCTTCCACTGACACCACAGGATGGGAGGGTGGCTTTGTTGCCACTGGGCAGTGGTGCAAGTCCTGACTCTCCACTAGTCCACCTCTGATACCACTCCAGCAGGGAGGGGCCAGGGTGCCTCATTATTGCTGGGTGGCAGTGAAAGCCCAAGTTCCCCATTGATTCCTCGGGTGGCAGGGGGAGCCTCAATACCACCTGGCACAGGTGAAAGTCTTGGCTTTCTATTTGGCCTTCTCTGACTCCACCCTTGTGGGAGGTTGAAGTACCTTGTTACAGCCCCAAGAGAGTGGAAGTCTATGCTACCCACTCAGTCTTTATATGGATGGGGGTGGAGCCACAGTTTTTTTTCATGGTGTTTGGCTGGAGTAGAGTGGTTATTTTCTAAAATTTCTGTCTTGCCAGGCTGCCCCTTTTTTGGTCCTTTGGCTAGAGAAAGCAGGCTTTTCATTGCCCGTTGACATTTCCAGGTTGTAGCTTCTTCTACTCCTATATGTAGAATGAAAATGAAATGAAAACCTAAGGAACTTATCACCATGTAATTCTGTGGGTCCCAGAGTCTCTAGGTAGTGTGCTTACTTCTTTCTGCCTTTCAGAGACTTCTTATGTTTATTTACTATAAAATGCCCAGTGTTTTTTGTTGGGCTTAGCATGAGGACTAAGGAAAAGTACATCTACTGCTGGAAGCTAACTATACCAATTTTTGTTCACCATTATATCCTCAATGCCAAACCATTTCCTGGCACAAAATAGTAGGCCCTACATAAATAATTGTTCAGTGAATTAATGAATGCAACTAAATCCAAATTCTCCCAGGATTTAAGTAGATCCATCCCACATTTAAGCTTTTCTGTGGGTCTCCACTCTCCCAGGCTGTAAAGGAGCCTCTTTAAGAAGAAGCTAACCTTTCATTTGCTGTAGTAGGTGTGCCTCTGAATAGTGTGTATCTGTAAAATTTAGATAAACATAGAACCAACCTAATAGGCTATTGTAAAGATTAAACAAGGAATACACATAAAGCACTTAGAAAATTCTCTGTCAAATAGTAAGCTCTCAAGAAATGCTATTGTGCAAAACCTGCTTTTGTGTCAGTCGGATTATATTTCTTCCTGATTTGCCTTATCATTTCAGAGGTGATGTCACTTCATTTCTGATTCATTTTCAACCTGACAATGGTTCCCAATGCTTAGTTTCTCAGCCTTCACCTCAGCCTTTGTGACAAGCCACCTGTAATCTGCAAATGGACTGACTGTCAGTGTGGCCAAGGATCTTTAGAATGCATTGAATTCTGGTGTTCCTGTTTTTGTCCAGCACTTACATCACCCCCTAATTGTTCCATTTTATAAAGCCAGATCTTGGTTTTTAAAATTCTGCATATTTGGAATTGAGCATAATTACTCTTATATTTGCATGTTACCCTTTACAAAGGCTCTCCATTGGATCATGGTAGGTGGCACAGGTTTAATAATACTCACTTTTTTCCTGTTGATAACCATCATCATAATAATAACAAAAGCTGCTACTTATGGAGCATTTATTATATCCCGGTTCCTTTTGTTCAAAGTTTTTCTGGCATTTTCTCAATTAATCCTGAGAAAAGAATAGGATACAGCACTCTTATTGTCTTTGCTTTTCAAATGAGAAAATTAAGGTTTAGAGAGTCGAGTCACTTGCCTAAGGTTATAGCCTACTAAGTGTAGGAGCTAGGATCCCAACCCCGGGCTCTCTGACGCCCAGACCATGGGCTCTTGCCTGTGGCAGGGGGTCAACTTCTCCAGCGGCAACACCCACCACACAAATCAATGATGTTTCCCCAGAGCCGCCTCCTTCCCAGAGGTAAAGTAGTTTCCATGGGTCATGGAAATCAAAACTTCAAACAGGCTAACAGGAGGAGGTCTGGGTCCTGGTTAACTGACCTGGTAAAATTATTTCCATTGAATTGCTCCACATCTGGGGGTGGGGATTTACTAAGCAGACACCTAGACGGCCTAGCAGTTTCTTCAGCACCTGCTTTGATCTGGAGGAAGCTAATCGCATGGGAAGTTCTCATATAAATGACGGAGTTTCTTATTTCCATCAAGGACAGAAACATACAAGTGTATTGTTCCAAAAGGGCTTTACTAGAAGAAGGACTTGACCTTTAGCTCAGGTGCTGCCTCTGAATGACATAACTCAACCCGCTTTGAGGTTCTCAGTAGAGTTAATCCAACCAGCCAGAGCAGGGTCCTCTGCACTGCAAAGAGCAGTGAGCAGCGTGGTCTCCAGACTCCCCAGACCAAAGACTCTCCCCCTACCCCTCCACCACCACCCAAAGAAACAAACCAGGAAGAAGAGGCAGAGAAAATGTGCTTGGCCAAAGCTGTCTTTTTCCTCTCTGTGAATACAAGGGAAAGAAAAATGACAGTTCCTGTTAGTAACATAATTATTTTAATTAAAATTTAGGGGGTTGGGAAAACCAATTCTGAAAGTCAGATTTCCAGTGATGCATGTTTAAGCCTGGGAGAAAAGAAATACAGCCCTGTAAATAGCTAGCATATTGTAACTGGAGCTGCATGTGATATTGTAGTCACTTAGAGTTGGAACAGTAATTAAATGATAACCAGGATTCCATTCTCAGCTCTCACTTGCCTCTGCCCTCATTTCACACCAGGATATAGGCACTCTTACTGTCTTTGCTTTTCAAATGAGAAAATTAAGGTTTAGAGAGTTGAGTAACTTGCCTAAGGTTATATGGCTACAAAGTGTAGGAACCAGGATTCCAACCAGGAATTATATGCATAAGTCCACAGTGGCTTCTCCCCTTCCCATGCAAGCAATAGTCATCCTCCAAGGTCCTTCTCAAATTCTTCTTTGAACCTGTTCCTTAAGATTCTGTCCCATAAAAACCCTCCCGTCCTAACCAGCCGCTGCACTTGTTTTCTGCACCATGCATTTTCTCTCTTAATTGGACTGATTTCAGCTTTGTATATAGCCTGTCATACCCAGCCCTCTAATTGTGCCGTGTCTCCCTAATAAGATTATAAGCTCTCGGGAGGCACTGAACACGTTATAGTAAAGCACGGGCATTGAGAGCTGGAGGGATCTCAGACACTTTATTGCAGATGAAAAAAAAAGGTCACAGAGTTTGTTGGGGGCCAAACCAGAACTGGAGCTCAAGAATCCTAACTCTTTTTTCAGTGTGAACTCCAGCCCTGCTCCAGCACAGTGGCAGGTTTTGAATAGTTCCATTTAGTTTCACCTTGATCAGGTATGAAAGAGGGGGGATGGGGAAGATCTTTCCCTTAGACCACCACCATCCCTTTAAGTGTCCCAGGCCCAAGCTCTATTCCAGGGGGCTTGTGCCAGTGAGTGGGGTGGGGAAAGGGGCTGCTCACAGAAGGCAGCTTAGATGGAGGGCTGAGGAGGGATTCCTGTCCAGACGAGTGTGCTCCATGCTGACAGATGCTAGGCCAGCTGCTGCCATGAGGGGTGGGCGAGGTCTACTCTCTGAGGCCAATGAAAAAGGCAGGGCTGGTTCACCCTCCCTGGAGCCTCCTCATCTGGCCAAGGACAGGGCTAATGGAGAAGGCTTCAGTTTCCCCAGCTCATGCTTTCCCATGATCCATCCCCTTCTCCTTTCCTATGCTAGGTGTCTTAGCTCAGGTTTCCCAGAAGCAGACCCTGAGTGGTTTTTAAAGGTAGTGATCCCACAAAAACTGCAAGGGAGTTGGGGAAGCAGGAGAGGTAAGGGAAAGAAGCCAAGCAAGGATACAACTTCAGAAAAAGTTCCATGGAGGGTAGCTTCAGCCTGATCCTGCAGGGAAGCTCTGGAGTATGAGTCACCCCGGAGTATCCTAACCACAGGGAAGTGAGCTGGGCCTTCACACACCACGCCTTCTGGTGTTGGCCAAGGATCACCTGGGCCCAACCAGGTCCTCTTAACTTTTCTATGCTTGGGCAGAGTGGGCTCCAGATGCCCAAGGGCAGGCCTTTGAAAAGGAGCCACAGCTGCTGACTTGGATGCCGGGCATGGGTAGAGCATAAAAAGATGAAAAGGAATCCTAGGAGATCTGGGCGGAGCACTGACACTGTCAGTCTCACTAGGACTTTTTTGTTTCATCAACAAACAGCTTGTAAACTTAACAGACAACTATTTGTGGCCTTTGTTTTCTGGTTTCACAAATGGGTGACTCATGTCTAGTTATCTGGACCAGAGGAGAGGAGCAGGCTGGGTCCCCTCAGGGCACAGGTAAAGGGATTTGCAGCTAAGGAGGAAGGCACGCTGGTGAATACCTTGAAATATTCTCCCACCACAGGTAGCATGCACAGTGGCCTGGGAGCTCCTGGGAAGGCTGCTGACAGACTGCCAGGAACTGCGCAAGGTGGCGTTTACCTCTCTGCTTGCAGAGGTGCTTGAGGATACTATTTAAGAACAAGCAGTGGTTTCAAAACCCAACCCTGTGACTTGACTAATCAACTCTAAGTTCCTGGACAAAGTGTGTAAGCTCTCTGAGCCTCAGTTTCACCGTCTGTAAAAATGCAGGGTAAGAATTATCTCATGGATTTATTGTGAGGAATAAATAAGGTGTGTGTATGTGTGTGATTTAGCAAAGGCATTCTATATAGTAAGTGCTTGCAGCAGATTGTATTTTCCAAATAAGGCCCAGCAATAACCCCCATCCCACATGCTTTGAGAATC
>JAQZBX010079331.1:0-13999 GCA_029593785.1 Cabassous unicinctus | reverse complement strand
GTAAGGAAGCCATTAGTGGGGTGGGGGGTGGGGGTGGAGGCTGCAGCTGCACAAGGGTCTGGCCCAGCCTGCCCCCTCCCCCTCCTGCAAGCTCTGGGAGCCAAAGAGACTATGGGAAGAGCTGCTGGAGAGGTCTCTCGGTCCCCACAGGTAAAAGACATTCACTCACATGATCACAGGTGTGTGCATGCCACACACACGTGTGCATGTGTACATGTGTGTACACACCACATATACACATACACAGGCATATACGTGCTGCGGGTGCCTGTGCACGTGTGAACATCTCCACCAATGCTCATGTACACCTGTGGCACACATCCGCTCCCACACTCCCACTGGAGTATGCAGCAGGGACCCCCCTCCCCCACACGCACCAATGGTGAACTCATCGAAGGTGATAGCTGTGGCGTTGTGGCCCAGGGCATTGCTGACACTTATCGAGACCTTGTACTTGACGGTGGAGAACAGGTGCATGTAGCGGATGTGGCAGCGGTTCTTGAGGGCCGGGTCCTTCTCACAGACCATAATTTTGGAGCCGTGCCTGGGGAGGGGCGGGGCCCAGGCACCGTTACCAACAAGGGTCAGGTGGGGCAGAGGTTGGGGGAAGGTCAAGCCCAAGGCTGGGCTGGGGTCTGGACTGAGGGCATGGTGGGGGGTTGGGTGAGAGGTCAGAGGTCAGGGTTGGGACCCGATCACAGGCGCAGCTACTCACAGCACAGTCACATTGAAGGTGTTGGGGATGTAGGTGGGGGTGGGCAGGTGCCAGCTGCAGTAGAAGCCTTTGGGGTAAGTGTTGGAGCGGCAGCTGAGCACGGGCTCCCGCGGCGGCACTGGGGGTGAGGACAGCACCGTCAGAGCACTCTTAGAGCCCCCAGTCCCCTGCACTAGTGTGGGGACAGGTGGGCCCCAGAGCCCCAGCTCTCCCTCCAGCCCCCAGTGAACCCATCAGGGATGCCAGAGGTGTGTGTGTGGGGGTGCTGTCAGCGAAGGTCTGAGGCTTCCCAGGCCACAGAGAGCCAGATGTTTAATTAAAGAAAAACAAGGGCTGTGCGGAGAGGGAGCCCCACCCCACCTGCTCGATGGAGGCGGGAACTGCAGAGAGCAGGGGGCTGCGGGCCTCAGCTCATCAATCACAGGCTGGAGGTGCTGCCTGGGGGAATCAGCCCCAACCCCACCTCTCCTGCCACACTGTGTCAATTCCCAGAGAATGATGGGCCTTGGCAGGCAGATGCGACAGAGGCTGAGGGGACCTTGACTGGCTCCTCTGGTTGCTGGAGTGACCAGGGTGCACTTCCTGAAGAAGAGACACCCCAAGCTTCTCTTGGTGGTGACAGCTTCAGGAGGCCCTCAGTAGAGACAGTGAGACACAAGGACAGGCCTGGCGGCTACACAGGAACAACAGCACTTGGCGGCTGTTCGTGTGCATATTTGTGTGTGCATCTGGGTGCATTTGTATTACCAGCAAGACTGTGGGTTCCATGAACGAATGACTGCCCAGTAACCGAATACAGGAATCTACACAGGAGACTGTGGATGAGCTTGTGAATATGTTCATGGCTCTCAGAATGCATGTCCGTGTGTGTGTGTGTGTGTGTACATGTACCTGTTGAGGAAGCTGCTGTTCCCTTGGTGTGTGCTTCATCCCAGCCCCAGCCCCCAGCTTCTCCATCAGACCCTTTAAGGAGCCCTATACATGGTTAGCAGCTGCCTTCACTCTGGAATAAGGAGGTCTAGAGAGGGACGGGGACCTGCCTAGGGTCACACAGCAAGCAGAGCTGGGATTAAACCCCACCCACATGACCACGCACACACACTTGGTAAGTCCTTTTTGCTGTCTAGTCACACTCTTTTTTGCTGCAGTGAGCACTTAGCCCAGCTGTCCCAACCTCGGGCACAGGGCAAGGCGTGAGACTAGGCGGCTCAGGTTCTTGGAAGGAGGCAGCTTCTGTGATCTGACCTAGGCAAGGAATGTCCGTCCGTGGCTCCAGGGACACTGACACCTCCCTCCTGTGCCTCCCTCCGCCTCCTGCCTGACAGGTGGACAGGAAATGGGAGGGGGCAGCGCAGTAAGCCAGGGACAGTAGGGGGGAGTGCATATCTATGCTTGTAGAGCGGCTATGGTGACAGAGGGGGAACTGCGGGCTTCCATCCACAGTGTACACGGGACTGTGTGTGACTGTGATTGCATGTACATGTGCCAGAGAGAAGCTGTGGAGGGGCCTGGGGCAGAACCCCCAGGGCCCAGTTCTGGATTTGCAGCAGAAGGGATGAAGGAGGCAGGCAGGCAGGCATCAGGAAAGCTTGGGTGTAGCAGATGGAGTGGGTAATACTGTGGGCAGAGTCAGCTCCACTCCCCAGGCCCTCAGGGAAGGGCCCCACTGAGCCCCCACAGGGGGCAACCTCCGTTCAGACAACTGCTGCCTGCCTCCCCTGGGAAGCCTTCCTGGCCCCATGTCCATCTTGTGTCTGTCCCATGTTCGACCTGTGTGCCTCTCGGGTCACTTCCCTATCTGCCCAGGGGCAAAGAGGCATGGGGGTGGGGTGGGGGGCGGCCAAGGACACAGGAAGTGCCTTGTGGGGGCCTGTAGGCCAGGCCAGAGTTGGCAGCCGCCCCAGGAGGAAAGGACATTCCGAGGTCGGCAGAAAAGTCTCCACTCCCCCCTCCTGCCCGCCCTGCCACCCCCCCTTAACCCCAGCTTCAAAGGAAAAGGACGCTGGGGACGGGGGGAGGATTGAAGCCTGCAGAGTCAGCTCCCTGCCACCTCGGTCTCTTCAGAGGGCAGAGGAGGCCACGGCACTGGACTCTCCGGCCCCCTCCCCCGGCCAGTCTCCCACTGACCAGTCTCCTCCATTCCTCTGACTGTCCTCCCCCCTCAGACCAGCTTCTCCTTCAAACCTCCCCCTCACATCAGTTCCCCTCCCTGACTGGGCAGGTCACAGGGGGCTGGGGGGCCAGGCGGGGGCTTTGTCTGTCATCTGGCTACTCCTGCCTGGCCCTGGGCCCTAAGCAGAGAAGGGCTTGGGTTTCCTGACAGGGACCAGGTTTCTCAGAGGGAAAAGGAGGAAAGAAAAACAAAGAAAAGGAAGAAAAGGAGTGACTTGCTGCAGCTGGAGCCCAGCTGAGGGGCCGGGTGGGTGGAGGTGGGGGTGCCGTGAGAGACCAAGTGTGAGATTGTAAGACAGTGTGCAACTGGGAGGCCTGTTGTGAGTGTGCTGTAAATCGGGGGAGAAGCTGATTTTAAGACACTGCGATTGTGAGGCTGTATGTGTGACTGAGGGGCTCTGAGGGGCTGGCTGTGAGCAGCTGAACGGCTGTGAGACTCTGGGCAATTGTGTAATTGTGCGCTGGAGGGCACGTGCGCCTGGATGGCTGCTTCTGTGCGTGAGGCAGGGCGAGCCTGTTTGAATTTGAGATTGTCTATGTCTGTGAGGCTGTAGGGCCAGGTACTCTGTGTGTGTGAAGGTGCCATTAGGTGTGGAACACACGGTGACAGCAAGACCTTACACATGAGGCACTATATGAGATGGGGCTTAAGCCTGGGTATGCTTTTCAAACTGTGGCTGTGGGAAGGTGCCCAGAATTCCAAGCGTGTTCCCTCATGTGAGCTGAACACCGTGAGGGCATGTTGAGAGTGTGTGAGCAAAAGCTCTACACATACATATCACACTCTGGGTGTACAGGCTTGCCCAAGTGACGGTGTCAGTCTGGGGCAGGGAGTCCCTGGGTCTCATGCGGGGCTGCGCGTGCATGCGTGCGTGTGCCCCCTCTGGCCCGGGGTTTGTTTGTTTTCCTCCTAATTGGCTTGTTTTTCCATGTCCAGCCCACCAAACCGCATGTTTTTCCTCTCATCTCGCCAGCCCGCCTGGGCTGGAGCCCCCGGCACGCACGAGGCCTGCCCGCCGGCCCAGAGAGGAGGAGGGGCAGGCTGCCCACACCCCTGGCCAGGCCAGATCAGGCTGGGTGGGGCCGAGTGACCCTTCCCGCTCCAGCCCTGCCCCAGCCCCACCCACACTCCTCCTCCTGTCTGGCACTCAAGGCCCATGGGCTGTCCTGCCCCTATCTCGTGGCATCCTGGGAGGCAACCTGACTTCTGGACTCCCAAATGGCCCCCTCTGGCCTCCCACCCATCTTTTCTCCCCAGGCACCTTCTTCAATCACAACCCTCTACCCGCCCTTTCCTTCCCAGCCAAACAGGACTGAGGGGAAGTGGTACAGAACCAAGGGGTCTGGACTTTCACTTCCTGGCCAATCAAATGAAGATTTCTTAAAACTGGACAAGAAAGTATCCATTTTTAAATCATTTTAATCTCCGACATGCTTTAGCTTAAAGTCAGAATGATGCTAAATCAGCAGCGTCTAGTAAACGCAAGAATGCTACCAGAAGAAACCCTGTGATCCTGCTTCCTAACTGGGCGGGGGTCCCCTGGCAATCCTGGGTATGGAGATTGCTTAGTGCTCCATTCACACCTGCGGCAGGAGGGCGGGTCAGGAGAAAGGTCATGGATGGGCCTGGTGAAGATGACTTTCCACAGAAATTGCTATGATCAGTTTCCCTTGGAAATACAAACGTGAAAGTCTTCTATGTTTAGGATAAATATTAAATAATTTTTTATTTGAATGACACACAAATCAGGGGTAACTGTACTGTTCTCTGAGAGCTGGCAAGAAGGATAATTTGATATTGAATATTGCCAAATCGCATCTCTGGTTGCTAATATAAAGCAACTGAGACCATCATGAGTAATGTCCCCTGTTCCTCTGCCCAAGACTGTGGAAGGGAATGAGGCAGTAAGAGTTAAGTACCTGATACTAATGCTACAGCCAGTTCCTGACCAGCCCTCCTCTGACAGGCAGGGCCTGGGAGGGTGGCAAGCACTACAGAGGAAAGGCTGGGCTCTGGGCTCAGCAGGGCACCATGGGCATGTCCTATGGGTACTGATGGGACTGTGAGACCCAATTCCTCTCCCCAGAGAAGATCACGTCATCAGGAATGGGGGCCAAGGGTCACAAGGCCCAGTCATCTTGTCCATCCTGAGGACTTTGGGGACCCAAAGTGAGAAGATGGGGTGGGAGTGCCCGGTACAATCGGCCTCACCCTTCCACGTCACCCCGTTTAACGGCCCAGGGCTAGGCCGAGAGCTCCAGTTTGATGGACCATGCGGTGAGCCAGGGAGGACTCGGTTAGGCTGGTCCTGCACTTTTCAAGCTGGCCGGCAGGGGTCGCTCCACCTTGGCTGGCAACCGAGAGGCTGTTACCAATGCCGGCTCTCCAGCTTTAACACACAGAAGGCTTTTCCACAGGGAAGGGGCCATCCCTACCAAAACACAGGTCTGCCCCTCCCCCAGCCCCCTGGTGGGTCAGTGTTTTGTGGAGGACCCCGAGCAATGCTTCACCCTAACAATCACACAGTCGTCCCCACCAGTCTCCTGACAATGGGGACACAAGTGTCTGCTCCCAGATCCCTCAAGCATCTCCTGGGTAGCTTGGGGAGTAGAGAAACCATCTCTGGGCAGCGGGGTGAATCACACCCAAATGGGATGAGGCTAGAGGAGTTTGAGTTTTTGGTTCAAGGTGAAAATAAATGGAAGAAACGGGATGCTGTTTGCAGAGCACTTACGCTGTTGGTGGGCACCTCTGGCTGAGATCCAGGTGCCTGCCCAGGTGCAGGAGCTGGCGGCTGCAGGGCTGGCACACACCCCCTCCGCCCCCGCCAGCAGCGCTGGTGACCACATCATGCCGACTTTCCCGAAGCCCTCTTTCAGATCACATTCAAGTCTCCCCACTGCTTCCTGCTTATCTCTTCTGTGGTTCATTTCTCTCCACCCATCCCTTACACCCTGGTGGTCTTCAGGGCCAGGAGCAGATGCCGGTGCTGCCGCAGGTCCCCTGCCTGTACCCCTGCCCACTGCCAGCTTCTGCAGTTATTTGCCTCGGAGCTTTGTTTAGCCACCAAAGCCCACTCTGCTGCCTGGGCTTCAGGCTGAAAGTTCTGTGGAACTAAAGTACCTCGACCCCTGCTCCAGAGAACTCCTTCAACCACTGAAGGCAGGCGTTGGTGAATAAACACCCCAGCTCCCTCACCTCTCAGGGAGGATGACTCTGAGCGGCGTGTTCTGCACTGGCTCTGAGTTCCCTGGTGGTTAAGCTCCAGTCGCCCAGAGGTAACAAGTCTCCATAACTCACTCTTTATTGACTAACTTCCTTTTTGTGTGTCTCTTTCCCCTTCCCTTATGGTGTTTCCGTCACCTGCCAGATAAACTACTTGCATATGAATTCTCATCTTGGGATCTACTTCTAGAGAAATCCAAGCTAAGACACTGTCCCAACAGAGCTCACCATCTTCTCCTCCAAACTGACCTCTCTCTTCTGTCTCTGTGGCAGCGACTGGTCCTGCCAGCGGTCTTGACTCCTCCATCACCAACCCCTGGAGGTCCAACCACCCCCCTCAATTTCCCTCAACTCCATGACCCTCATCAGCTCTCCTGGATCCCAGCAATAGCTTCCTTCCAGATCTCCCTCTCCTGGCCCTGTCCTCTCTCAGCAACAGTGAGAGAGGACTCTTTTAAGAACATAAGTCTGACTCTGTCCCTCTCCAGTTTCTAGGGTCATGATTTGCCCCCATCCCTTCCCTAGCATCCCTCCTCCCACTGACACCAGCCTAAGTGGCCTTTTCATGGCCTCCCAGCCTCTGAGGCCCATTAGCCACACTCAGCTCTCTCTGCCAGAAATGGTATTTTCCACGCATCTTCCAGATCCTCCAAGTTTCCTTGTGCCTCCCACTCCAGGAAGACCTCTCCCTTCCCTAGGGCCTCCCAGAGTGCCCACACCTATACGGGTATAACCATATGTCCCGTTTCCCTCCCATTTCCAGTACAATGAGGGCACTCCAGTTCGGAGGTGTTAACCTAAGATCCCTCCCCACATGGGCCCAAGATGGGCCATGCCCTGCCGGTCCCTCTCTGCCCATCTTGTCACAGTAGACAGGGAAATGAAATACATCAGAAAATGCCCAGGGGTCTGGATGTAGTGGGCAAGACCAGGCTCAGGGGTTAGAACAGCAGCTAGGACAGGGTCAGAGGGCAAGGGTCAGAGGGGTGCTTCCCCACAGGAAGGGAACTTGGTCTGGGCCAGGGGGCTGGGCCTCACTGATAACCCCCTTGAGTGAGTGGGAGGTCAGATGAGGGGTCAGGGGCAACACTCACAGCCTACATGAAGCAGGACTTGGTGGCGCAAGTGCCAGGAGTCACGGTGGAAGCAGGCGTAGAGGCCGCTGTGGCCCAGTTCCAGGCCGCGGAGCATGAGCTGTGAGCCATTGAGCAGGTCAGGGGCCAGGTCTGTCCCATTCACCCTCCAAGTCACAGCTGCATCCCAGTTTGCTGTCCCACATGGCAGCGTCACGTCTGAGCCCATGTGCTCGTACTGCACATGGGGCGCCTCTGTGGAGGGGGGACAGGGCAAAAGTCACAGGTCACGGCCCCGCCCAGCACCCCAGGAGACTCTGCATAGATGAGAGTCTGTGAGCGTGTGTGTGTGTGAGGAGCCCAGGACCAAGAGCCTGTGTGTCTGATTGTATGTCTTGGGGGTGATGAGTGTGCAAAAATGCTCTGTGACTGTGCTAGCATGCAGGTAGAAGAATGTCTCCAAATCTGTGTGTGTACATGTGTGTACAAGGGCTGTGTATGTAAATGGGCGATCTTGGGTGTGTATATGTGTACAGAATGCTGGGAGGGATCAATTCTCAATGAAAATCCAGTTTACCTCTGGTCCCTGGGTCCTTTAAAAAGTTTTCCTGACCCTCATGACCCTAATCTCTTGCCACCAGCCCCAGCCACTGATCTCTGCCACCCAGTCAAGCTGTATGAGAGGCCCCAGTTCTGGACTCCTCTTTGTCTCTCCCCATCTCTCTCTCTCCTCCATTCTTGTCTTTCTATCCTGTCTCTATCTCTCTCCCCATCTTTCTTCCTGCCTTTCTCTCTCTCAGGCCTCTGGTCCCCCTCACAAGCTCCCCTCCCCCCACATCCAACACTTGGGCAGCAGGAGAAGGGAGGCCAGGCAGGGTCCAGGACGTGACCCCCAGGGAACTCCTGGTAGCTGTCAGCTCCGTGAGACAGGAACTATGTGGGGCGGGGGGTGGGGGTGCTGGGACTGAGTGAGCACTCTGACCATTCCTCGCCTGCCCCCAGGAGGGCCTGTCAGAGCCAAACGCAAACCCCCAGCCCCGGCCTTGGCAACCCAGGCGTGATGGACTGAGCCCGGGAGACCGGAGGTGGACGCGGGAGAGAGCACCTGTAGAGGACAGTGCTAGGCGGGGGAGGTGAGCAGGACACAGAAAGTCAGAGGAGCAGATCCACAGGCAGCAGCAGAGAAGCGGGAACACAGAGCCAGGGACATACGAGTCCTAGGACACTGCCCCCCCACTCCCCTCATCCTGCCCCCCAAGCCTGGAAGGACAGATGCTTCCCTGGTCCCGCTTCCCTGGTCCCAGCCGGAGCCAGATCTGTTGAGAGAGGTGGGAGGGGAGGAAGGAGTGGGGAGGGGTGGGGGGCAGGGCTGCGGGACCCCTCGTTAACACTCCTCACATCTCCCCTCCAGAGAGCCACCCCGCTGAGTTGGGGGATTTTCAGAGGCAATTCCTGTTAACGAGCCAATTAAATTGGGCCAGTGGCCTCTTAATTAGACTTGTTAACACTGCTGGGGGGGGGGAACCCCCTGGCCGGCCAGCCACCCGCCCCCCTCGCAGCCCCCTTCCCAGGACTGTTTCTGTCTATGCTGGAACACCTCTGTCACTCTCCCTGTGTCAGGGTCTCCAGGTCTCTCTCCCCAACAGCCTGTCTCTGTCCTGCCCCTCTTGGAGCCTCTCTGTCCTTGTTGGAGGAGAGGGAAGCAGGAAACCCAGCCAGGCCTGACCACTCGTCTGTGGGGCCTGGGACCAGCCGAACAGAGGCTGAACGGGCGGAAGGGCGGCGGCTGGGGGCCTTGGAGGCCACAGCTGTGAGGCTGGACCAGAGACTGAACGGGGACCTCCCCCTGACCAGAGGCCCAGTGTCCGAGGCTCAGGCCACAGAGCATCCCCCCACCAATCCACCAGCTCCAGTCACTGAGCCCCCCACCCCCAACCACCCTTCCAAGAACCTGGAGCTTCCAGGAAACATGCCAAGCCCCTCTCCCTGCGCAGCCCCCCACCCCCCAGCAGAGACTTTGCATCCAGCTGCCTGAGGAGGAGTCTGAAAACTGACCGTTGGGGAGGGAGCATGGCCATCATGGTCCCAGCGGCAACTTCAACACTGACCAACAACAGCTGGGAACTCACACTGACCCATGTGGGCCTTGAATGCTAGGGAGCAAGTAGAGTCACAGATGAGCAAACAGCAGCACAGCAGAGACAATGGTGATGGGACACGTCCCCATCACACCTTATCTGCCCACAAAGGAAATGGAAACACATCCCAACAACAATGACAAACCAACATGTTAGGGCAGGGTGGGGATGAAGGAATGACAGCACAATGACAGAAGACAACTACAGGCCACAAGGCAGAGGCAGAGGGGGCAATATGACATGACAATCACACCATGACACAACTGCTACAACCACACAACAAGAGCAATACACACAGTTGTGCAACAGCTCCAAAGATGGCAGTGATTTAATTCTTTGTCTCTGGACAGCTCTCCTCCCGCCCCGCGGGTGCCCCTACTGATGTGCTGTCCATTTCAGAAATTAAATCAAGCAGCAGGGGGAGGAGGGGGTTCTTGGCTCTGACGTGGTGACAAATGCTCCAAAGGAATCAGCTGTGAAAAGGTTGTTAGAAGCCAGGATGAGAGACAGAGACAGGATGAGGTCATGGACATGGAGAACACAGAGGGACAGAGCGGACGGCTCCCTCACACCTGCGCACAGACTCACATGGGGACCACATGCCGGAAACAGTTCCCCGCTCAGGCGTCCCAACTAAACGACTTCACGCTGCCACACACACAGGAAGGTCACCCACAAAGAACAAGCATACACAGGCCAGACATCCATGAGGTCAGTCGCACATGGGCTCACAGTCACCCAGGGACTCCGTCCCCCTCCAAGGAGGTAACGCCTGACACAAGATCACAGATACACACAAGGAGCACACTGTTGCCCAGGGGCACAGTTATACATGAGGACACGGGGACAGCCGAACAGGGACATAAACACACAAAGGGACAGAAACAGAGAGACATTGTCACATACAGGACACAGACTCAAACACAAGGACACAGTCACATGTAGACACTGTCACATTGGGGCATACCCCATAAGGATACAACCACACAGAGACTCACGCCAACAGGGACATGGCCTCACCCACACAAGCACACAGTCTCGTGCCCACCGTCAGTCTCACACACTCTCAGAGAAGCAGCTTTATGCCAGGGCCTGGGCCACACACAGCCCCACCTTTGCCTACAAGGTATTTACCCTCGCTCTGGGCAGAGGCCAGGTCAATGGGAGAGACCACTGGCAGGCCCCGTGCAGGAGTCCAGAGTAGGCCAAATGTAGGCAGGGGTCAATGGGCTGGCCTGGTGGGCCATTCGGTCACTGCCCACTGGGGAGCAGACTTGGGCCCGGCCAGGGTCTCAGTGTTGGTCTCACAAGGAGAAGGCCAAGGGAGCCTTGACCCCCTGCCCTCCTGGAGCCCACAGCCTTGAGGAGGGCAGAGCTCAGCTGGCAAGGCTGTTCCATGCTGGGGCCCTAGAGATGCTCCCCACCCTCCCTGCCTCTGCCTAGCCCCGCTGAGGTGGGGGGCAGGACCCATCTGGGGAGGCTCTCCACACTTGGAGCCTCATTTGAGGAGAGTTTCAAGTTCAGACCTCGTGCTGATGTGGCCATCTGAGGCGCTGCCCCAAAGGCAGTGGAAGGGCTGGTGGTCAAGTTAAGAGGGCTCCTGGATCCCCAGAAGGGGTGCAGCCACCTGCCCTCTGGGCTGTGGGGGGCTCAGTTCTCACTGGACAAACTGGGGTGGGGGACTGCTAATGGCCCAGGCCTGAGCAATGCCCCCCCTCCAGCCACACCAGTCCACTGACCTGCTCCCTTCCTCAGTGCACCAGCCCTCTCCCACCTGCCCCCTCTTGTTCACAGTCCACCATCTCGGCCCCATCTTCCCTCCAGAACAAGGCTGAGAATAGAGGGGGACCACTGCCTCTTCTCAGTGCCTCCAGCTGTAGCCCCATAAACATCCAGAAGGTGATCCCATTCCATCCAGATACCATACACGGGTCTTGCCCCCAGCTGTCCCCTACTCCCATCCTGCCTACCTGTCCCCTAGACCCACCCTGGTGGGAGAGGGACAGATCAGATCAAGCCAGAGACACGATCCGTGCGTGACTACCCCTGTGGAGGGCTGTGCCTGTCAGACCACATCAGTGGGCCACCCACATGTCAGTGTCACACGACTCCACGTCCCTCTGGGTGCTTGCGTGTGATGGCAGTGCACGCAGTGCGTGTCTCTTGGGAGGTGTCAGTGTGCAGCTGTGCCCATGAGGGTTCCTGCCCAACTCGGTGAGGGGGTTGGCAGGAGCTGCCCTAAGTACTCACCCTGCGGACTGTGTCTCTGGGTGTAGACCACGGCGGCGGCAGCAGCAAGCACAGCACAGCAGGCCCACGGGACGGGAGCGGCCATCTGTCGGGAGAAATGGGCAGGGGAGGGGGCAGCATCAGCCTTGGTGGGAACCACCTGGGGAGCCCCCTTCTGTTGTCAGGAGACTGGGAAATCCCAGCCTTGGGGCCGGGGCACCTTGACCCCAAATGCCCTTCTTAATGGGACTCAGGATCCTCTTTCAAGCCATAGAAAACAACATTATTGGCATCTGTAGGCAAAGGTTTTCTGAGATGGTAGAAGGCAACCTACAGTGGTTTGCTGTTCGATGTGGCTGCTAACTGCAGAATGGAGTCAACCGCAGATGAGTTACAGAACATGGGTTATGCCAGGGCAGTTTTCTAAAAAAAAATAACTATACTGGTGAGGCTGGCTAATTAGCTAGAAACACCACAAACCAAAAGGATAATGTTCTAACTTAACTGGGGCCAGTACTTCTCCAAATTGCCTTGAATGGAAGGCCCCCTGCCCAGCACTTGGAGAGAGCCCCTTGCCTGAAATCTGGATGTTCAGGAACCCCTCGGAGCTGTCCCCCCACTCCCTATGAGCCTTGCCACTGAGCTCTGGGAAACTCAGAAGAGCAAGGTACCAGGGCAGTGTGGTACACTGGGACCCAGGTCAGACTTGGTGGTTTTGTGTTTGTTTGGAGTTTTTTGTTTTTTCATATTTGGGTGTCATCATCGATCCAGATGTGGTTTTTACTTTAGTGTACACCAATGATCAAGAGAAGAATGAGGTATTTTCACAAATAAGTCATGGTTAGGGACCCCAGGCCATCCTTCATCAGTCACAAGCCCCAAGAGAGCCTATGACCCCAGTCCAGCTGATGTGCATCAGTGTCCAAGCACACCCCCAGCACACTCAGGCCATATCCCCAGAAGCCAGGTTGGAGCGAGTGCCCGCCCACCCATTCCCACCTGTTGTCCTACTTCTGGGACGGGTCCAAGCACACACTCCTACCTGAAGGCAGGAAAGAACTGTTTCCTGTGAAACAGGTCCCAAAAGTGACCCCTATCCCAGTCTAAGGAGGGTGAGGCACTGTCAACCAGAGAGAAGCAGAGATCCAGAGAGGGACAGTGTCAGAGACACAGCCAGACACACTGCCCAAATGACTGGACAGTTCCGGACAAAGCCGGAGGAATGGGTGGAAATAACCAGAGACAAGCAGACGCACAGCCAGAGAAAGTCAGAAGATAGCTGATACACAACCAAAGAACTTGCCAGAAACACTGTAGAAGGCTCAGCCAGACACAACCAGACATACGACTAGAGAAACCATCAGAGACATAGTTAGAGAGCTAGAGACATCCCCAGGGGAGCCGTCAGAGATGCAGCCAGAGAAACGGCCTGACACACAAGCAGAGCAATACCAGAGGAACTGACAGACACAAACAGGCATACACCCAGAAAAACAACTAGCAAAATAGCTGGAGACACAGCCAGATGCTCAGTCAGGAAGTATCCCTACTGCTAAAAACACTGCCAGAGAAACTGCCAGACAGTGAGAGAAACAGCCAGATACACAACCAATGAAATTGACAGAGACACACTGCCAGATCCACCCAGAGAAACAGCCAGGGAAAGAGCTAGAGACACCGCAAGCACAGCTATAGCAGAGGAGAGACAAATGTGGGTGTCAGAGACTGTCACACTTGTGGGGGAGGTTGGGAGAGAATCAGACTTCCTGAGGCTCCTTTATGGAGAGGGCTCCTACCTGCCCTCTGCCGCCACTGGAGCCTCACCAGGTGCGGCGGCTCGCCTGCACCTGAGTTTCCGCCCTGCCACAGCTGCAGGGGCTCTGGCTGCCCCTCCCTGGCACAGCTCCTTCCCCCATGCCCCATCTGGCCTTGGCTCCCCTCCCTCATCAGTGACTCAGCTACCACTTGGTCCAGCTCCTCCTGACCCCCAGCCACTCCCCCATCTTCAGCTACTCCTCAGGCCTAGGAGGTTAATACAATGGCCAGAGTCACAGAACCAGCAAGTGGTGGAGCCAAGAAATGAAGTGGTGGAGCCAAGAAATGAACCCAGGACTGTCTGAATTCAGAGCTGGTGCTGGAGAAAGAGGCTGAAGACCTACTCATTCCCCACCTCAACGCCTGCAGGTGGCCCTCAGTCCCTCCCCAACCATCTCTGCCATCTGTCCATCTCTTCCTCCTCACAGCCAGGACATCCCGCCTCGGTGCCAGGCCCACTGCCCCCCACACGGGAGGGAGCAAGGGCCAGAGGAGCAGGTGGAACGGACCGAGGTCAGCTCACAGAACAAAAGAGGCCAGGTGGGAGGGACAGGAGGACATCCAGGCACGAGTGTGCATGCATACAGGCACACCACACACACACACACACACACACACACACACACACACA
>JAQZBX010079330.1:0-13993 GCA_029593785.1 Cabassous unicinctus | reverse complement strand
GGAAGCGGGTGTGGCTCAGTGGATAGAGCCCCCGTTTACCATATGGGAGGCCCGGGTTCGCGTCCTGAGGCCTCCTTGTGAGGGCACGCCGGCCTGAGCGGTGCGGTGGGCTGATGCAGCAACCTCACGGCAGGAAGCGGGTGTGGCGCAATGGATAGCGCACCCGTTTACCATATGAGAGGCCCCGGGTTCGCTTCCCGGCGCCTCCTTGTGAGGGCAGGCCGGCTCGCGCAGCGCCGTGGGCTGATGCGGCAAGACCTCACAGCAGGGGGGAGATAAGCAGACACAGAGAAGACATGCAGCGAATGGACACAGCAGCACAAGCAGCAAGGGAGGGGGGATAAATAAAATAAAATAAATAAATCTTTAAAAAATAAAAAACAAAAATAAAAATAAAATAAAAAAAAAATAGTTCAAATATGTCTCTCTCAAAGTTATCCTTACACCTTATTTTCCCATGATCTCATGGAATTTTCTGGATCTAGAAGGATTTTTTGAATAACCTTTTCCAGCCTCCTTATTTTAAAGGTGAAGATGACGAGCTGCAGAGAGGTGAAGTGGCTTTCCCTGAATCCCCTGCAAAACAATTGGAGCCACAGCCTCACTTCAGGAATCTTCTTGGATCCTTTGCTTACCTAATACCAAACTGATTTTTTTTTTTTTTTTAAGTTGTCTTGTGAAAAATATTTATGATGCTTCCAGGACATAGTTTCAGTGGATGCCCCTGTCTGCGTTTTGCAGGTGAGCTCTTGGGTGACGTGGCTGATCCTCACTGCAGGCTCCATGGAGGAGAAGCGGGAAGTCTTCTCATATTTGGTGCATGTGGCCAAGTGCTGTTGGAACATGGGTAATTACAATGCTGTCATGGAGTTCCTGGCAGGCCTCAGGTATGGTCAGTGGGGAATGTGGTTATCTGGGCAGTTTCCTCTTACCAGCTGAATGCCACTGAATTAATTCCCAGGGTAGCTACATTTTCCCAAACCAGGCAATTTCTTGTGATTATCCCTGGGAAATGTTTTATCCTCTGCTTGCCCCACAAGCCTTGTCCCTCAGAGATGCTGCAGAGTTCAGCCCCTGTGGACTGTTCATGATCCTAATTAGCTCTGCCTGCTCTGATCCCATGCTCATGGCCAAGAGGAGTAAATTTATCTGGTTGCTTAACCCCATGAGTCCCATCACTGACCTCTCTCTGCCCTCTTTTTGCCCCATAGATCCTACTGTTGCCTGTCTCTTATCACCTCTGCCTTATGAATTACCCCAGCACTATAGACCCCTCCCCCAACTGCCCTTAATAATAACATTGGATAACATAGGTAAAAAGCACTCAATAATGTTAGCTCTCATTATTATTGAACAATTACTATATGGCAAGCATTGGGCTAAGCATTTTGCATGAGCTATATCTTTTTATCCTTCAAACAGTTTTTTGAAGGATGTACTATTATTATTCCTACATTATACAAGAAGAAACTAAAATTTAGAGAAGTGAGGTCATTCACCCAAGGTCACCTAGTATGTCTGGGAATTACATGCAGGCAACCTTGATTTCAGAGCCCATGTTCTTAAACACTGTGACATACTGCCCTTGTGCCTTCTCTGTCCATCTAATAACAATGATAGCCATTCCACCAGCACAGTCTCCTGTCTTTTCCGCATTGAGCCTCAGAAACCTAGCATAGAGCAACAGCCCCTCAGAGCTCTGGAAGACAGTGTGGTGTGTGAGGAAGAGCTTGAGTGGTTAGGTCAGGATGACAGGAAATCAACATCCTGGCTCCCCCACAGCTACCCCTGGCTATGTGATCTGGGCAGGTTACTAGACCTTGTTGAATCTCAGGTTTTTTTTTACTTTAAAATGGGGATAATAATAAAAAGCATCTTCCTTTAGAGTTGTTCTAAGGACTCAGTGAGATGATATAAAGTGCCCAGCACATATGCCTGACATAGTGAGGCTCCATAAAGAGTTGCTATTGTTGTTGTCATTGTCTGAGATTCATTTCCCAATAGGGTTCTCACTGTAAGTGGATCTTGCTTCTTATTGAGATTTTTCTTTGATTCTCCAGGTCCCTGCATATGGAATGAGGGTTGGGAGAGGAGAGTAAAATTACCACAGTTGGAAAATTTTTCTTTCTTTTGAACATCCTTAATTAATATTAAACTCAAATGATCATGTCAGTGGCATTCAGATTAGTCATAAAAATGCACGAGGTATGGCTCAAAAGAAGGGAAAAATAGCAAAAATATTGGAAGAACAAGAGGCTATCCCTCAGGTGCTTTTTTTCTGTGATAAATTTTGTACAAAGAAACTGTGTTACTTTTAAGAAAAATATAATCAAATTATGATAAAATAGTTCTATGTTAATAATTCTTATCCTTCTATATTTGACTGGCAAGTCGGGACCGCACTTCCTCTCCACATGACCATCACTGGCCTCACAGCATGTTGGCTCATTTCCCCTAAAGCGAACAAACCAAGATAGCCAGGCAGAAGCTGCAATGCCTTTTATATCCTAGCCTCCAAAGTCGCACCTTGGCATTTCCACCATATTGTATTGGTCACATTGGACCAGCACTGATTCCTTATGGGTGGGCACCACATTAATGCATGACTCCCAGGAGATGCGGCTCACTGGAGACCATCTGGGAGGCTGTCTGCTATAGATCAGGTACTAGAAATTTCAGTTGCTATAATCACATAGTTGTGATTATCACTATGTGATTATACCACATACCATTCATTATACAGTTTGGATGAATTGTATGCTTTATTAAAATGTATCAATAAAATTGATTTGTTTAAAAAAAAAAAAAGAAAGAAATTTCAGTTGCTACAAGAATGGCCTCAGGATGACCCAGGGAGGCCTAGGTGGCATTTACCTTTCACACTCAACTTAGTTTGACTTCAAAGTCTGATAAGGCCATGAGCCAGGTGGTTCTCTCTTAGACAAGGGATGACCTCAAAGCAGCTAGACCTCACCATTGACCCATTTGTTTTATAGCTTGCATTACAGGCGCACTGCACCCTAGTTTCAAGCTCCTATACTTGGCTTAAAATTAAACTGATCTTTACAGGTAGGTGGGCAAAAATAACAGGTATACAGCTCTTTTGTTGGAACAATATATACAGGAGATAAATTGCCAGATATTCTTATGAGAGAATGATTGTGGAGGCAAAAAAAATTTTAGGCACTTTTAGGCTTGAAAACCTTTAGATTTCTAGTAACTTAATAATATCAGGCTAAGTAGAGTTTTACATTTTGTTTCTTTTCTAAGCAATTGGATAGGAAGGAGGAGCAATCTTTTTGTAAAATTACTTTTGTTTTCTACAGACTGTACATTTTGCTTACTCAAACTAAAGTCTCAGATGTTTTGAGGAAACAATTAGAAGTACCAAGATTCACATACGAAGAAATTCACTCAATTTAATGGTGTCAATTTAAAATAACCTAAATGAGCAACAATAGTAAAATTGTTAAAAGGGAATATGGTGCATCCATATAATAGAATATTACTTAGCCATCAAAATGGCATTTATGAAAAAATTTAGTATCAACTGAAAACAAGTAACAGATAATGAGTCAAACTATCTGGGAATGAAATTATTTATAACCTTGGCAATACTTGTACACTCTGACTGACAGAAAAAGAATAAATACTGGAAGGAAATATACCTAAATGTCTGTGGATGGTAGAATTGTGGGTGATTTTTCTGTATTTTTGGTATTCTTCAGATTTTTTACAATGATCATATACTACCTTTATAATCATAAAAATAAATAAAATTTTGAAATAGTTTAAATTTTCAATCTAACAGAAAATAATTGGGCTTTGCTGAGGTTTGTTCTTTGCACCCAAGAATACCATAACTAATCCATTACTCACAGAAAGAGGGATCATTAAATAATGAGAACCATGTCTTATTCATTCATTCACTCACTTCATTAATTTATACCTTCACTTCTCTCCTAAAAAAGAATTCTCACAGCCTCATAAGAAGCCACCTTCCTCTAGAGTTGCCCCAAGCCTATCTAGAGGGACCTCCTACTGCACCATTACCTGGCAAAATGCAGTGCCCCCTCTGGTTGACCCCTCAGTCCTCAGTCCCCAGCCTCTGGCTCTGGAGGTACAGCCCTCATGCTAGGGTCACCTCGTATTTGGCCAGCAGATCTTTTGTGATGGTTCATGTCCATCTCTTTTCCATAGTGTCCATTCCTGACCCACAGGATGCACTCAGCACTTTGCCCTCCCAAACTCTGCAGATGCAGGGCATGCCCACTGGAGGCTTCTCCCTTCGCTTTGCCATTGGTTAGCTCCAGCAGCTTCTCATCTTTAGATTTTCCCAGGCAAGAGTCACACACCAGTCTCTGTGATCTCCAGACTCCATAGGACACAGGTCAGGCTCTCTGTGGAGTTCACTTGAAGGCCCCCTCACTCAGGATACCTTTTCTCCTTTCCACATATGGCACTCCGGCAAATCTCTCCAAAGAAATACTCACTTCCTGCCTACCCAGATCTATTTCTTCTGTGTGGGCTGAGGGAGGGTGAGAGACTCTTGAGGGCAGAGCTCTCTTCTGATGCCCTGGCACCTCTCTTTAGAAGGTGAGGTACAGCTTCACCTTTTGTTCTCAGAAGCAATTCCAAAATAAGAACAGTCTCATTTAACATCCTGTTATGCAAATAATACTTTAAGATAATGTCTCTCAAACTGGTGGCATAATGTCAAAGCTTGTTTAGGTAAAGCAATTCTTAAAAAAGCCAAAATAACAGGCATGTACATTGCTGAAAGACTGGCCTAATTCAAGGGTAATAGTTAAAATATCAAGAGCAGTGGATGGGCCACATTTTCTGCAGGCAATGCTCTGTAAATATTTGTATAAACCATATTTCCCACTATGTTTCCCTTTTGGCCATAGCTGCCAGAAAAACTCAAACCTAAATTCAGTGCCCAGCTTCCATAATTAACTCATCCCATATGCCTGTTTATGTTTTTATTTGCCCTATTAATATTATGTTTCAAATTATAAAAGTCATTCTTAGATAATTTTGGGAAGTAGGTGGAGATATGAATTCTAAATATATATTTTAAAAAATAAAGAAAACTTAGAAGGGAAAATGAATGAATTTGTAGGGAATTTAGGTTATTTGTGTAAACTCTATTATTTCTCCTTCAGTCTAAAAAAAAAAGATGTCATTTATTTGCAATAGGTCCAGGAAAGTTTTAAAAATGTGGCAGTTTATGGACCAGTCTGACATCGAGACCATGAGGAGCCTGAAGGATGCAATGGCTCAGCACGAATCCTCCTGCGAGTACAGGAAGGTGGTGACCCGGGCACTGCACATCCCCGGCTGCAGGGTGGTTCCGTTCTGTGGGGTGTTCCTAAAGGAGCTCTGTGAAGCTCTGGATGGCGCCTCTAGCCTCGTGAAGCTTTGCCCACGGTACAATTCCCAAGACGAAACGTTAGAGGTGAGGCCTTTCAAAGTCATCATGACCTGAAGAGTTATTGTCGATGCCTGCCTTGTCACAGCCGGTTTGTACTCACTAAAAGCAAGAAGAGGTAGTCTATCGAATGCTGGGTTGTTTGTTGTTAGGTTGTTATTGTATAGCAATTAGGTCTTTGAAAGTATGGGGGAGAAAAGGATACCAACCGGCACTGTCTCAGGCTTGATATTGTTCAGTGAGATTTAGAGTAATAACGTACAAGTAGAAGAGGGTGTCATCATTTTGTGATTATTTTTTTTTTAAGGCTAATGAGTTTTTCTTCTCTCCTGTTGGGTGGGAATGTTTGGATGCAGAGGATAAAGGAAATTGGGTGAGCACATGAGGGAATATTTAGATTCCAAAGCAATGGAAGACAGATAAGGGGACAGTCCTTACCCTTTTTATCCTTTGTGGGAGGACGCTGGGGAAGCTGGTGCCTCATTGTTAAATAAGAGCTCCGGGCTTCTGGTCACGGCTGCCTCAGTCCTCTGAGGCCCATTGCGTCTTTTTCTTGACTCCCAGAATGGAGAAGATGCTGAAAGCTTTGGCTCAGGGCATTGGGCATTGGAGAGAAGGGACAATGAGAAACTGGAAGAGGAAGATAAGGAAGCCTTCCTACAAAGAATTTCAAAATGAAAGAAGGGAATAAAATGGGGGGAACGTTATGAAAAAGAAGTCCCATATTCTCACCATGGTGACAGCACCCACTAGTGATCTCTCTCTCTCTCTCTCTCTCTCTCTCTCTCACTCACTCACTCTGTCTCTCTCTCACACACACACACACTCTCACAAGCACCCTTCTCAGTGGGATGGGGGGAAGACTGTCCTCAAACTTCCACCTCTTCTGTGTCACCTGGGAACAAAGGTGTGGCCTCGCAGCCAGGGAGAATTGAGAGGCAACAACCCTGGTTTGCATCTCTGTCTTATGAACTAGTTTAAAAGGGGAAGAAATGGAGGAGAACGCTTTAAGCAAGCCTCCCAAGGGTGCCCTCACATCTTAGGAAGAAGGAGCGCCATATCTCTTGGCCCAGCTGCAGCATTCTGCTCTGGTGGAGAGAACTTCCTGATCAAGAATAAAGACAATAAGAGCTTGAAAGCCACCAAGAAACTTCTGTCTTACTACTGTCGAATAAACGGGAAAGAAAACAAAACGTCACCCTTTCTCAGTGTTTCCCTTAGGTTCCAGTAATTTTATCTAGTTCCATGGAATAAGATCCTTTTGCCATGGATTTTCTCAGTTTTTACTACAAGGACAAAATAATCCTGCTCTTCCTTTGTAAAGTGACTAATCTTCTCCCAAGGGAACCTTGAAATAATATTGCTTTTTGTGTTTTAAATTCAAAGTGGAGTGTTGATTCCTAGAGGGACTAAAGCTGTCTTAGTGAAAAACAAGAGTGAGTTTGCTATTTCATGTGGTAAAATGAAAAAAAGTTTTTCTGGAGGTTCTTGTTTTATTTCCAATAAAATATGCACAAATGCCATTATTTATTGCTATTATGATTGTCTTTTCCTAACCCAGTAGGCTATTTCAGTATATATTCTATTAAATTGCAATAGCAAATTCTCAGTCTATTTCTCTGTAGTTTGTAGCAGATTACAATGGGCAAGATAATTTCTTACAACGAGTGGGACAGAATGGCTTAAAGAATTCAGAGAAGGAGTCCACTGTCAACAGCATCTTCCAGATCATCAGGAGCTGCAGTAGGAGCCTGGAGCCTGAGGAGGAAGACAGACCCAGCGAAGGGAATGGTTCTAGGAAAAATTCCTTGAAGGATAAAACCCGATGGCAGTAAGTTTTACATTTTAAAGGATGCTCATTTCTTCTTTTTCCTTGTTGATTAGTCTTTTTCATTCCTTAGTTTAGTTTCAGGTAGACACCTAATTAAAAACCCACCACCTTTTTCATTAAAGCGTACTTTTTATGTTCAAACATTACCAATTGTGAATAAGAATTTACCTTTTAATTGGGTGTCTTTGTTTTAAAAATTACTGTTCATAATTTCATTTCTTGCCATCTGTTAACCCTGAAGATTTAGGGCTACCTTACCAATTTTTAAAACTTAGAAAATTAAATTTCAGATTAGAACCATGTTCTTTTATTTATTTCTTAGCTTCTGTAATTGTGGTTCTCGTAATCGCAGGATGGGATAGTGAAGCAGGTATTAGAATATGTTTAAATCAAATATACTAATTTCGTAGACCTGGGATGGTACCTAGAAATCAGTATTTTTTAGAAGCTCCACCAGTCTCTGGATGATTCTAAGTCAGATGGTTCAAATATCTCACTTTGAGAATCACTGCTCTGTGGACTAAACCATCTGTGGCTTTGTAATTGCTTAGTTGTTACAATTGCTGTTTGTCAGAAGAGTCTAGGCAGGCACCCTTACCCACAACCAAAGGAAGCGTGCAGAAATCAGTGGTCTTAGAGCATACCTCACATCCCTTTGAGGCCATTTATTCACAGTAAAGCCAAACCTCAACTGACCAGACAGAGCCTGGCCCAACAGGAGGAATCCTTTATCCAGAAGCCATAGGTCTACCAAGAGGTTCTATGTATAGTCAGCACTGTTGAGTCAGTCATTGCAGTTGTTTTGGAATCTTTGTACATGTGTATGTGTGCCTCTGAGATGTTGCTGTTTGTTTTGCAAAGCCTTTCTTGGTTGTCTGGGTGTGTGTGTATCTGCAGTAGGAAGGATAAGAGTGTTTCTAGAAAATAATTTCAAGCCATTCCTTGGAGTTACAGTGCTAGATCCTTAGAATTGACTATGAGCACAGAAATGAATGTCTTGTGGCTGAACCCCTAATACTATTATTTTTTACTTAAATTCCAGATTTCCTCAAAGTCTTTGTGCTTTCTTCCAAACCTAGCGACTTCCTAGTTCATTCTTCCATGGAGCATCCAGGTTAACTGGACTGCCCTTACATATTGTGTCAGCCCTAAGGCTCAAATGTCTCACAAGGATCTTTTACCAATTCTTTTCTTTTTTAAAAAAAAGTTTATCTGAAATCCAAGGTCATTTGAAAGTTTCCTCAATAATAGTCCCCTTTCAAAGCACTTTGGGTTTAAATGGTCCTAGGTGATTGTTGACACTAGTGGCCATCCATAGAGAGAGACCATCTACAGCTAAGCACATGTCTGCACATGAAGCAACTTGTGTACCCATATATATATATATATATATACACACACACACACACACATATCTCTCCTTCCACAAAGGATTTCGTAGATGCTTATAAGAATAAATTTGAATAATTGAGGATATTAGGAAAAAGGGGAAATAAGGATAGGGGAAAAAATAAAACATATGGAACTGTATACTGTACAGTCCTGGACAGTGACTAAAGTTTGTTCTGAGCTTCTTAGTCGCTAAAGGAAAGAGGAACTCACAGTTAATTACAAGTTTCACAGTACTTATAAGAAAAATCAAACAGATGTTCAGAAGAAGCGCATCTTTTCCTGAACTTACTGAAATTCCTTCCTTAAACCCTACCATAAAGGATACCTCATCCCTAAGTAGATAAAATAATGAATTTCATATAACTCTTTTTTATAACAATCTTCATTTGGGATCATGTGTGTGTGTATCCATGTATTAATTAAAGATATCGCCTTTTCTGCACTACTTTTAGGAATGGTACCTTTGATTGAGACCTAGACTTTGAGCTTTCTACTTGTTCTCTTGTCCTCTCCCTAATCATTTTCTCACCTACATCTTAAGAACATTTCTCTCCCATTTCCCATTTCCCAGACTCTGCTGAAAACACTCTTTGAAAGGAAAAAAAAAAAAAAAAAAAACACAAAATGCAACATTTCTTTTATAAAATCTGTGAAGTCATATTGAAATCCTTACATTGAAACAGCAGAAACTTTTGTACCCAAGTACCAGTAATAGGTTCCTTACCCCCAAGTGACTGCTGCTCTGAAAGAAATGTCTCAACACACAAGACGGGGAGCAAGGATGATAAAATTCACTGAGACAAGGTGAGCAAGCACTCTTACTGGAATCATCTTCCAGGACTTGATCCAGAACCCTACCTTAAAATGTCCAGCACAGAGACATGTGTGGTAAAGGAACTTTCAGATCCTGCAACCCACAGGAACTGTGCTTTGTTGATTTGGCTGAAGCAAAGACTCTACAAACAACAAACTCCAGTCCCTGTTTATGTGAAGCTTGGACACCATTTTCCCAGAGAAGCAATATTTGTGTGGGTGGCTAAAGAGCCTACTTTTAAACAAACAGTGTCCTAAAAGCTTCACATATATTAAGTGATTTAATCCTCACAACAATTCCATTTTACTCAGGATTTCACAACTAGCAGGACCAGGATTTAAACTCAGGAAGTCTGGTTCTAAAGTCCACACACTACCCAGATTTTTCATAATGCCTGCATTTTTTTTTTTTTTTTTTTTTTTTTTACTGGAAACAGTTGCAGCAAGTCCTTTGGAAAAAGTATAGGTTTTATTCTGCCTAGAAAGATTAAATTTGTTTATTACTTGGTGATTCCTGTTCAAGTAATCATATTAAATGATACTTTCCTTCTATTTTCACTCCTTGGTTCTCACCTTAAAGCAATGACCTAAGTTTGACCATGAAGTTTCTTCATTACTAAACATCTTTAATCTTTGATCAGTTTTATTCGGTCCCTAAATAACTCTTAAAAGTTCTGCTTTATTCCTTCTTGTAAACCCACAGAAACTTGTGTCCTGGAGAATCAGACATACAAGTACATAAAATTTACTATATCATCAAAAAGACAAAAACTACTAGTTTCCTGCCTGAAATGAATTTATTTCATTACAAGCAATCATCATTCATTACAAGCAATTGTTTATTTTGGATATTGGTCCCTAGAAGAATGCTTTTTAAAGGAATTATTAACATCTGGCATTAGTTCTTTCTGTGCCATTAAAATAAAAACTGACACAAAGAAGACAGTGCTCCCTCTCCCAGCTTACATCATCTCTGAACAGCAGAAACTGGCTCCAGAAAAGCCTTATAATTTTTCTTTCCAGACACTCTTTTTCATAATACCTGAAGGTTTTTTACTGGAAAATACTTGATTTAGCTCAGAACTCAAATTAAATGGAATGTGGGAAACACCATTTCTCTTATTGAATTGAAATCAAAGAAGTTCTATGTCCAAATTAACTTGCTACCCTTCATGGTACCGATGCACACCAGCTGAATCCTTTTTGCTCTTTAAAAAAAAAGAAGTATGACATGGAGAATGTGAAGATGGTCCAAAATAAGGTAATAAAAAAAGATTAAAGGGCTTGGAAATAGCCCCTGAAGAGAGCCCCTCTATAGTGTTAGCTAGGCTGGTATAGCCTAGAGAAGAGAAAGTAGAATGGGAGGGATAAACATCCCTCTTCCTATATTTCATTTTATTAGTGAATTTTACTGATCCAGATGCTGTGCTAAATAAGACATGTATTTTCTTATTTGATCTTCACCATAACTCTGTGAGGTAGGCATTATCATTTTACTATTTATCAGGTAAGTAAATTGAGTACAGAGAGATTGAGTTCTTTGACCAAGGTCACACAGCAAATAGGTGGTAAAGCTGAAAATTAAACCCACACTGACTCCAGAGGTCATGTTCCTAACTACCATGCCATGTATATATGAAGCAATTGTATAAGAGGACATATGTGTTTGTTTTCCATTGTTACTGAGAACAATTTAAGAGGAATAGGGCTAAGTTAGACAAAAGGATTATCTTTTTTTTTTATTATGAAATGTAACATTAAGGAAAGTGCATAACAACATTGCTAATGTAATTAATAGCACGAAATTGTATACTAGAAAGTGATTAAAAAGGGAAATTTTATATTTTATATATGTTACCACAATAGAAATTTTAAACAAAGAAAAGTACATAAAATATAATGTATTTTCACCTAGCACTCATATCTTGGTTTCTTATACCATTCTTCAATAAAAAGAACCAGGGCTTGGAGAAATAGCTGATTCTAGAACTAGGGCAGAAAATATACAAGATGAGTCTTGAGCATCTTGTAGTGCCTGAAAGTAAAGGAATGCTCAAACAAAAACACAAAGATGGAGCTGTGTCAAAAGGACGCAGAAGCCAACTGAAAGAGGTCCTGATGACCATAGCTGGAAAAATTTGAACAAATAAATAAAGTAGTATTGAATACTTTATAACCTAAAGTATGAAATAAATATCAATGATTCCATACTGATATAAATAGATGACTAAAGAAATAAACAAATGATGAAGAAGAGACAAAGCTCCTGTGCAGAAGAACTCCAAGTTACTTATATGGGTACTTCCCCATCAAGAAGATGGAGTATAATTCCCCACTCCTTAAGAGTGAGCCTGGCATAGTGACCTCCTTCCTGGAAAAGAGGGAGCGAAGGAGATTAACGTTACACTGGAGACACCTGTCAAATGCTAGGTTATCAAGTTTGATATCAAGTTTGATGATAGTAGTAAGTCATGTTGATATAGCGTGACTAGAATGGCACTTTACCTCTGTGGCCTTCCTCCTAAAACTTATAACCCCTTTCTAAATAAGAGTAAAATATCAGACAAATCCCAATTGAAGGACACTCTTCAAAATACTTAACCAGGACTCCTCAAAACTGTCAAGATCATCAGAAACATGGAATGTCTGAGAAGCTATCACAGCCAAGAGGAGTCTCAGGACATAAGACAACTAAATATAATGTGGTATCCTGGATGGGATGCTAGAATAAAGAACACCATTTAATATCTAAGGAAATCAGAATAAAGTATAGACTTTAGTTAATAACTATGTATCAATATTGATTCATGAGTTCTGACAAATACCTTATCTGACTAAGGTAAGATGTTACTAGTAGGTGAAACTGGGTATGAAGTATATAGGCACTCTCTACATTGTCTCTACATTATCACAATTTCTCAATAAATCTAAAACAATTCTAAAATTAGAAGTGTATGTGAATAATATGTATTTGAATAATTATCAGTGATAGTACATCTAACTACCACCCAAGAGTGAAAACATTGTCAGTTCCCGGAAGCTCCCCCTTTGGGTATGCATCTCAATTCTGTCACCAACTTTCCCACTAGAGAAAAATACTATTATGAATTTTATGGTAATAACAGTCTGCATTTCTTTATTGCTTTACCACTAATATGCAATCCTAAACATATAGTTTAGTTTTTGTCTGGTTTTGAAGTTCACATAAGTGTGATCATGCAGTATTATTATATTGTGTCTTGCTTCTTTCATGCAACATTATGTTAATAAGGTTTGTCTGTGTTGTTGCATGTGGCTAGCTCGTGCTTGTTCATTTTCATTGCTGTACAGAATTACATTGTATGAATACACACCTGAATTTATGTACATATTTTGTTATTGCTAGACATTTGGATTGTATCCAGATTGGAACTCTGAAAAGGATTTTCTAACCATAAAATCTGTGAGACACTAAAATTTGATGTCTTCTTATAGCCTTTTTTTTTTTTTAAAGAATGTCAATTTGTATGAGGCAAGGAGGAGGAACTCTGGTTTTTGAAAGCAGGGCCGCGAGCCGCCTTGATTGGGGAACAGGATCTAAACTGGGGAGATTCCGAGAAACCCAGGGCTGCTGCTCCTCCTGCCTTGCTGAGAGACAGGAGGCTGCCCAAGAGCCTCAAGACTCTATGGGAACGTTCCTTCCCAGAGACACATGGACCAGCCTGGGAGCCGCACCTTCTCAGTTTTATCTACCTCAATTTTTTCTACCACAGTAATGTCTGTGGACCGAACAACAGAAACCTTGATCTTCCTAACACCTCATATTGTGTCAGAGAGAACGAGTCTCTCTTAGGCACATTCCTGTCAAGGTGACCAGACAAAAAGGAAAAAATACTGTCATCCTTGCCTTTCCTGCAGGATTTCCTGGCCCTGTTAATCCGGGTTCCTGACTCAGAAAAGGGAACTTGCTAAATTTTCTAAGCAGACCTGCCCTTTATGTGCACGTGCACTTAAAATGCGTTCATGCACACACATACACACACACAGATAATCTAAGGTCAAGTCAAGGTGAGGTGTTCTCACTAATCTGGCCACAGATAACTAAACAGTCATACTTTGGTACTAGACTCACTTGAAACTCACCAAATTTGGTATTTGACGTATTTTGACGCGAAAATTTTGTCCCAGTACTCATCGTTTGTTTGGTACTGACGTGTAAGCTAGAACTTGTCAGTGTCGGTTGCCTCATGACTCGCTACCCTTTCCAGCCCAAGCAAAGGGTCACGTGTTAGTCACACGGTAGCTCTTGCCCTGTGCACATCACGTTGTGGTCTTATCTTCGTTTCTGTGGTCATTTTGTGTATTTTTGTGATTTTTTTCTCATCATGGGTCCTAAGAAAATGAACAGTGATAGGGCTGAGCAGAAAACAAAATTATTTCACCTCACCATTGAGCAAAAAAAATAAATAATAGGTAAATATGACAGCGGTATTCACGTTACTGATCTTGCTAGGGAATACGGTATGCCTTGAAGAAGGGTTTCC
>JAQZBX010079329.1:0-13997 GCA_029593785.1 Cabassous unicinctus | reverse complement strand
CTGAGGTGGCCCCTATGCTCCCGATCGACGCCCGCGATGTCATTGGTGCCTCCTTGGTGCTCACCCAGAGTTGGCTCAAATTTGACCTTGACGTGCCCTTTACCCACAGCAAGAACACTCTTCCTCTTGGTCTTCTGACAAGGCTCACTGATCATAAGTTCTAACTTGATCAAGGGCCCCTGCCCTTCCCCCTCTGCAACCACAATCGGCCATTTGGACTGAAGGTTTGGCTGAACAGACACCACCATTTCATCCAGTGATGAGACAGTGATTGAAAAATCCTTGGGATCATAAACATCTAAGGGTGTCGCTGAACCATCACTGAACAAGATCCAAGAACTGACTATTGCTTCCTGAGAAAAATGAAAACAAAGCATTATGTTATAATCAGGTTCCTTCATGTCTGCAAACAAAAATGACTTCTTAGACATTATTCTTTAAATATACAAACTGAGAAAAATAAATGCCTATGTTTTATAATCGTGAACAAATTTTGGCATGCCTTGAACTGGCATCAATAATGTACTTCAGCCCCACTGGTATAAGGAATAAATAATATACTTCAATGAATGCAGTACAATGCTTATTAATTTATTGCATACCATAAAACAGAATTTGACTTTGACCTTTCCAAAAACATTTGAAAGATCAGGCAATTTATCTGAATCAATTTCAGGTGCAACTAATCAGGCTACTGCTCAAGATAGTATCGCATTGAGTGTTCTTTACTAGGAAGCCAATGCCGAGGAAGCAAAATGTGCACCGGCTGGAAGTACCTGGGGAAAACCAGCACTATGAGACTGAACTGCTTGAAAGACAAAGCATCCCTGGCATCTTTATAAGTGACTTGCTGAAAGTTTAAAGATGGAGGAGAAATTTAGAGGTGACAATAATTTCAGTAAACAATAGCAATTTGGTGCCTATTAGCCATGCTTGTTCCAGTAGCTCGAACAGAGTTTCCAATGACCAAACACCACCTGCTCTGGGAAAAGTGAAAACATGAGAGCCTTGTGCACGGTCTAGCAGCAGTGTGCACCTAGCACAGGGAAGCCCACTGGAAAGCACACGGCACATGGCAGGTGGTTCATGTGCAAAGGTGTAAAACAGGAAAATTTATCCAAGCCACCAAGTTCTTTTCTCAGAAACAAGACACGTTGGATAGGAAGCAGGAAGAAGCTTCAGGAATCACTGGTCCTCACTGCAGGTGCTGCAGGGATCTCCTGTGCAGGGTGTGATAACGGAGAGAAAGTCGTCTCCATTGACCGGGACACAGGGCCCCTGGCCGCTCACCTGCTGGGGGGCCTGAAGAACATCCTGGGCAGCCGCTGTGGAGACGATGGCTCTTCTGTCTGCTCCATGCGGCTGCAGGGAAAGAGACAAGCCGGCCACCAGCTGCACGCCTAGGTCTGTGACGGTGACGCGGTCATCCAGGACGACCACTGTCTTCTCAGCCAGGATGGAGTCAGAGAGAGGCGAGAGGACCTTCAAAAGTAAGCGGGAAAGCTCGTGTCTCCTCTCCCTGCAGCCATTTTAAACTCCTTAACTGACGTCTCCATCAGCGTGTTCTCCCAGTTCTCTGCTCAGTGAACGCGCTCATGGAAATGGCTTAGGCATTGCTGTGCTGCTGTGCAGTTACATCTGCCCATTGAAGAAGGAGTTTTACCAAGACCACCCTGGTCTATTTCCTTTCCTTGTTTCATGTGATGATAGCAGTAGTGTATTCTCTTTGAGAACAGTTAAATGCCCATGTGGGTACCGGGCACTCAAAGAGTAACATTTTCCCAACAAACATTTATACTTTGAAAGTAGCAGAAATGCGGTGAAACTGAAACAGTGCTCAGCCACCTTCTCCTGCTCATGTGCCTTCTGATGGGCAGCTGTATGGTCATCATAGAATAGTAGTGATGACTGTGTGGGCCGTGTGACATCAATAGGGAACCAGCTAAACAAGGCGAGGAAGGGACTCACGACGTCTGAAGAGCTGGCCTTCCTAATTAACAATCTAATTTGCAACCAGTGGTGACTAATGCCTGGAGAAAAGCACGTCGTAGGCAAAATTTCTAGAACAGCCCCCAAGGGTGTCCCACCTGATCCTGGAGCCTGTGCCTATAGAGATTACTCCTGGAATTATGTTCTGCTAAAAGGCACAGCTGACCTTAAGATATGGGCCCAATGTAATCACGTGAGCCCTTGGAAGCAGAGTCCTTTCCCCAGCTGACGGCAGAAGGGGTGGGCAGGGAGATTCAAAGCATGGCAAAGACTCCAGGTACCATGGCTGAAGACGGGGGCAAGTGAGCCGGGGTGTGGGGGCCCCTGGGAACAGAGGTCCCTGGCTGACATCCCAAAAGGGAACAGACCTCCCGTGAGGAACTCAACTCTGCCCACAACCTGGACGAGTGTGGGCAGCTCATCTCCCAAGCACCCGCCTGCAAGCCTGCCCAGCTGCCACCTCGATTCCAGCCCCCGGAGACCCTGAGCGTTGGAGCAGCTGAGCTCGCTCAGGTTTCTTTCTGACTTAGAGGACTCGGGGCTAATGAACGGGTGCTCTTTTGAAGTGCTAAGTTCATGGTAACTTGTTACAGAGCAATAGAAAATTAACACAGAATAAAATGTATCATCCAGCTTTGTCAAAAATGAACTTAAGCAAAATCTAAAGTGTGACAATACAATTAACGTGAGCAGGAGTATTTTCAATTTGGAGGAAAAGAATATGTTGCACCATTTCCACGTAATTAACCTGTCAAAATTGGCTCGAAAACTAGTTTTACTATTATAATAAAATTGAAAGCATTTAATCTATGGATATTTTTATATTTAGTGCAAATACATTGTTCTAAAAAATTTTTGTCCACTGTTCGAAGTATAATACAGCTAAACAGGTAAACTTCAAGGATAGAAAAAAAACTAGCTTTCGCAGGTTTTACAGTCTTCCACTCGTGACACGAAGAAAGCAGAGTATCATATAGCGGAAACAATTCCTTACATTGTGTGCTTAATTTAGTTTTCACTGGTAAGAGAAATTAGATATCTCAATTTTCCCTAAAGCGCAAAAATTATTTTGAGCCTAGATCACTGACATCAGTGAGCACTGCTTCTTCTCATGCTCCTCTCATGATCCCCTTACACATGCCTGTCACACGCATGCACCTGGCACACCCACATGCACATGCACACGCACACTCCCCGCACAACGGCGTCCACCCAGGTGCTCACACGCCGCCCGGCACCAGGGCCAGCGGCAAGGAGGGGCCCAGCTGTACCTGCACCGTGGTTATTCCCGGCTCCCGACCCACCAGGGTCCGGCCATCCTCCAATTTAGCGATTTTCGGCTCCTCCACTTTCATGAAATCAGTCACGAGGCCGGTGATGTCCAACTGCCAGTCGGGGCCCAGCATGTAGGTGAGCTGCCCTAACTCGGGCGACTCGGCCACGAACTGGGTCAGGACGCGGACTGTGGTGTGCTGGTACTGGAGGGAACAGCCTCTCCCTTTCTTCTCGTCGTCGTCCTCGTCCTCACTCTCCCGGGTAGGCCTGGAACGCAAACACGCCAAAAAGAATCAGCACATTGTTACCAAGAAGCTTTATTCCATTTTTCAGATCCACATGACGCACGGAAACAAATGAAACGGTTCTTCTCCCTGCCAGCCCTGCTCGCCCGTGGTTCCGCCACCTGTCTGTCCATCGTTCGTCCAGAAGCTCCTTTTGGGGATCACTGTGCGCCTCGGGGTCTGCTAGGGGCCTGGGCCATGGGAGCAAAGAGCCAGCCTGCAGCAGGACCCCAGACCCCAGGGAGGCAGGAGGTCCAGGCCCGGGCAGGCAGAGGCTGTGCCTTTGCCCTGTGTGTCCTGGAGATTTGTATTTCTAAAATAAGTCCCCACGTGGGACAGAGGCAGACCCCTGGGCCTAGAGGCATGAGGGTGACTCTGCGTCGGGAGGGCTGTTTGCTGTCCTGTTTCCACTCCTCTCGGCGAGACCTCGAGCCAGGCACCACACCCCTCACCTTGTGAATGAAAATAATGATGGTCCCTTTCCTCCACCACAGCTGTGGCCCGAGGATCCAGCAGGCCCAGGTGTGAGGGCAGCGAGGAAAGGCCCCTGGGAATTCCCTCAAAGACGGCCCTTAAGCCCCGCTGGGCCAGCCTCCTCCTGGGCTGAGGTGCTTCACAGCCTGCAGAAAAGGCCCCTGCGAGCTCAGGGTCCTGACGCGGGGCAGGGCACCTCTCTCCTCCCACCTCCCTGCTCTCCCCTGAAATCCCTGCCAGAGGCGCGAAGCTGCGAGTAACATGGCGGACTACCGGAAACGCGTCTGTGGAGCAGGGCACTCTCCTGCCCACCCCGCCTCGCTTCTCCTTTCCGTCCTGAGCACACTGCCCTCGACCCAGGCAGCAAAGGCACTCCCTTGACGCCTGCCGTGCACACCCCACCCGAAGAGATCAGCCTGCCTCCTCTCAGAACACACCTGCCCTGCGCGGTCCTGACAGGGCTGGCTGGGTGGCTGGCCGACTTGCCCGTGGTCCTCCATGGGTGGGTAGCTGTGTCAGGGAAGGAGGAGCAGTGACTGGCGTCTCCTGCGTGGACCCACCAACAGGGCTCAGGTCCACATGCTCTGTAATCCTGAGGGCTGACGCGGCTCCACCGCTTACCACACGCCAGCCACACGCATCAACTCGTCTGACCTCCACAGAGCCCTGAGGGGGCGGATGAGGAGACCCCTCCTGGGGTTCGGGGGGGCCTCAAAGTCGCAGCAGGAGTCGCCCGCTCAGGCAGGGTCCGGGCCCAGGCGGTCTGCGCCCCCTGCTTGGGTCACCTCCCACTTTATAGCTGACCCCTTCGCTTCCCTTCAGCCATGAAATATGCCGTTTTCCCACGGAGTCACCAAGGCTCAGGGTGGTGAGGAGCGCAGCCTCTACAAGGGTCATCAGCAGACGTGGGTCCGTGCTGCCTGCCTCCCTAAACCCACTCTCTACAGCAGGCCACCCCACCTCCCTGGAAGTTCCGGGGACTGCTGGCCGACTGATGTGTGGTTCTTTGCAGTTTTATCACATGTAACCACCACAATAAGATACAGATCCATTCCATTTCCCTCCACCGCCTCCTCGTCCTGCCCCTTTATATCTTCACTGCTCACTCTTAACCCACGGCAATTGCTAATCTAGTTTCCATTTCTGTAATTTTATTCTCTTCATAATGTCAGAGTAAACGGAATTATACGGGATGCCACCTTTTGAAGCTGACATTTTTTCACTCGGCATAATTCCCTGAGATCCAGCCAAGATAGTTTCCTCAGTAGTTCATTCATTTTCATTGCTGAGCAGTAACCCACTGTTTATCATACCTCGATGGTTCATTTGTTCTCACTGCTGAGTAGTAGTCCATCATCTATCTCACGACAGCTCTTCACTCATCCATCCAGTGAAGGACACTTGAGTTGATTCCAGTTTGGGGTGCTATGGATAGAGCTGCAATGAACGTTTCTGCACAAGTTTTTGAGTGAACATAAGTTTTCATTTCTCTGGGATAAATGCCGAAGACTACATTTGAGGTATTGTATGGGAAGGGCATGTTTAGTTTTAAAGGAAAACTGCCAAACTGTTTTCCAGAGGCTGTGCCATTTTACACTCCCCATGGCACCTATGAGTGACCCAGTTTCTCCATAGCTTGCCAGCATTTGGAGTCATCACTACTTTTCATCTTAGCCATTCTGATAGGTGCGCAGTGGTATCTTACTGCAGTTTTAATTTGCATTTCCCTAATGTCTGCTGATGCTGAACACCTATGAATGTGCTCATTTGTGCTCTGCATACCATCTTCGGTGAAGTGTCTGTTCATGTCTTGTGCACACTGCTGAACTGTTTACTGTTGAGCTGTACAAGTTCTTTAACTATTCTACATGCAAGTCCTTTGTAGTATATATGGTTTCCAAACACCTCCTCCCAGTGTGTCGACTGTCTTTTCATCCTGTTAACAGGTTCTTTCTCAGAGCAAACGTTTTCAATTTTGATGAGGTACAATTTATGACTTTTCCCTCTCATGAGTCAAGGGTTTGGTATCAAATCTAAGAACTCTTTGCATAAGCCTAGATCTGAAGATTTTCTCCTACGTCTATTTCTAAAAGTTTTATTGTTTTGTGTTTTACATTTAAGTCTGTGGTCTTTTTGAGCTGATTTTTGTATAAATGTGAACATGGTTTATCTTTACATATGTCTAGATCTCTTTAGATTGTATTTTTCAACATACAGATCCTGAACATGTTGTGTTAGGTTTCTACGGATTTCATTTCCTTTGGTGTAATTACAAACAGTATTGTGTTTTAAATTTAGGCTTCCACATGTTCAATGTTACTATACAGAAAGGCGATTAATTTTTCTATGGTTTTCTTAAATCTTGTTGCCTCGCTGAACTCACTCACTTGTTCTGCCAGACCTTTTTTTGGAGATTTTATAAACAATCATACCACCTGCAAACAGAGAGCTTTATTTCTTCCTTCACAGTCCGCATGCCTTTCATCACCTGCTCCTGCTTTCCTGTGCTGGCTGCACCTATGCTGAGTAAGAGTGAGAGTGGACATCTTTGCTGTGAGCCCAAACTTAGAGGGACAAGAGTCAGTCTTTCACCGTTAAGTATGGTGTTAATTATAGGTTTTTGTACATATTCTTTATAAAGAAATTCCCCCTCTTACTAATCGACTGAGGTTTTATATCACGAAAAGGTGTGAGTTTTGTCAAATGATTTCTCTACATCAATTGATATAATTTTCTTCTTTAGCCTTTTGATAATGTGGATTGCACCGATTTTCAAATGGTGAACTAGTCTTGCCATAGGGAATAAATCCCACTTGGTCATGCTGCATACATATGTCTTTTAATGTATTACAGGATTCAATTTCCTAATATTTTCTTGGGAGCTTTTGCGTCTGATTCCATGAGAGATACCAGTCTGTGGTTTTCTTTGGGGAGGGAGACCATTTTGTCTGGTTTTGCTATCAGGCTAATACTGCTCACATAAAATGTGTTTGGAATTATTCCCTAATCTAATTTTTGGAAGAGACTGTTAAATTAGCTTTAATTCTACTTTAAATGTTTGGTAAAATTCTCCACTGAAATAATTTGGGCCTGGGGAGTTGTTTCTTGGGAACTTCTTAATTATGGAATCAATTTCTTTAATGGTTATAGGACTGTTCAGATTATCTCTGTCATCTTGGTTAAGTGCTGGTAGTTTGTGGTTTTGAGAAAACAGTCCATTTCTTCTAAATTTCTTTATCCTTTAATTGGCTGCAGGCTCTATATTGATAATCCATGTTTCATTCCTGATACTGATGATTTGTGTTTTCTCTGTTTTTATCTTTGTCAGTCTTGCTAAAGATTTATCAATTCCATTGATTGCTTCAAAGAACAAGATTTTAGTTTCACTGGTTTCCTATACTGTTTGTATACCTTCACTTTCCTTGGTTTCTTTTCTTTTATTATTTCCTTCCTTGTGCTTGCTCTTGAGGTATGAACTTAGATATTGATATGAGACCTTTCCTCTTTTCTAACAGTGTTATTAATTTCCCTCTCAGCAGTGCTTTAGATCTTTGCACAAAATTTTATGTTTTAATTTTAATTCAATTCTATGTAATTTTTATTTCATTTTATATTTCCTCTTTGACCCATGGGTTATTTATAAATGTCGAATAACTTCCAAGTGTTTGGAGATTTACCTGTTTCTTTCTATTACTGAATTCTCGGGTGATTTTACTACGGCCAGAGAACATAAATCTGAATGATTTCAACCCTTTTAATTTTTTTCTTAAGAGTTTTTACAATACAGCTCTTTCAATTCTTTTAATTTCAACCTACTCAAGTTGTTATGTTTGAAGGTAGTTTCTTGCTCACAGGATATATTTGTATCCCACTTTTCAGCCATTCTCAATCACTGTCTCGTAATAGGCACACTGAGACCGCCGCATTTGAAGTCACGGCGTGTCAGGGCGTAAGCCTTGTGTTTCAGTTTCCTGTCTGTCCTCCTCTGCTGGGCTCCTGTCTGTCCTTCGTTGCCCTCCTGTGGGTTCCTCAAACAATCTTCAGGGATTCTGCACAGCCTGCTGACACCAATGGCTCGCCACTGACAGCGGCACGCACACACCTTGCCTCCATTTAACTCTGTCATTCCCACTTATAAAACATCGCTTCAAGCACCTCTTCTGTCTAACTTAAGCGCCACATCAGACGGTGCTATCATTTTTGCTTCAACTATCAAATACTTAAGAAATTTATGAGAATTCATCGTATTTTTACCCAGCTTTTATTATTCTTTCCTTCCTTAATGTCCAAACCTTCTTATGTTATCATTTCCTTTTTATTTAGAGAATTTTCATTAGACATTCCTTAAGGGTGGGTCTGTCAGAAACAAATTCTTAGTTTTTCGGTTTTTTTTTAATTCTGAGACCGTCTCTATTTTTCCTTCATTTCAAAAGGATACTTTAGCCAGATATAGAACTCACAGTTGATAGTTCTTTTTTTTCAGCACTTGAAAAATGTGCAACTTCCTGTTGGCTACATGGTTTTAGGTGAGATATCTGCTTTGTTCAAATCCCCTATTGGAAATGCATCATTTCTATGAATGTCTTTAAGATTTTTTTCATTTTCATTTTCAGAAATTTAATTATGATGTGTCTTGACATGGATTTCTTTGGGTTTATCCTTTGTGGGGTTCCCTTAGCTTCTTGAATATGTAGGTTTATGTCTTTTCCATACTTGGGAAGTTTCCATCCATTATTTCTTCAAATATATTTTCAGCCCTACACTCTTTCTCCTCTCCTTCTGGGGTTCTAATAATATTATTTTAGATCTTGTGCTACTGTCCTACAAGTCCCTGATGATCTATTCATTTCCTTTCGAGCCTATATTCTGTTTTTCACACTGAGTACATTCTATGGAAATGTCCTCAAACTCACTGATTTTTTATCCTCTGTCATCTTCACTCTACTCTTGAGCTCAAGTTTTTTTAATTTCAGTTACTGTATTCTTCAGTTCTATAGCTTACATATGGTTCTTTTTATAAATTGATTTCTTTGCTGGCATTTCCTATCTTTTCATTTGTTTGAGGGGACTGGTATACACTCATGGAATCACGTTTTTCATCTTGCCTGAAATCCTTTTAGATCATTCCAACATTTGTTTCATCTGGGGACTGGCATCAATCGGCTCTGTTCTCAGATAATCCAGTTCTTGGTTTGACAAATGATTTTTGATTGTATTCTGGACATTTTGGACGTTACATAGGAGATGTAACAGCCTACTGAAATCCGTTATATCTACCAGTCACCTTGCTTAGGTGTAGCATGTAGATGCTGATCTACTTTTGTTACTTTTGGTTTTAATGAAAATTTGGTTTTTAGAGTCCTTGCAGTGCTGTTCTGTTCTGTTTCAAGCTCCAGGCACCATGAAGGTTCATCAATTTCCGATGGAGTTCATTTCCCTAGTGTGGCAGTTTGGCATTGTTTATGAATTCCAAAAAATAGATATTGGATTGTGTTTGTAAACTGGTCTGTTCCTCTGGGCATATCAGACTGTAATACATTCAGAGGTTTTAATTTTACTTGATTAAATTATGATTAAGGCTTTGATTCGGCCATGTCATTAGGACATCGAGGGCAGAACAGACAGAGAAAACAACACGGCAGAGGAGAGAGTTTGAGTTTTTGATGCTAGAGCCCCAGGAAGGAAATACACAGGAGAAGAACACAGAGAAATAGAGACAGCTCTGTAGATACAGCAGAGGCCCCGGGAAGAGAATGGACCTGATAGCGTGCAGCAGCAGCTGAGCCCAGAGAGAAACAAGCCCAGGGAGAGAGAAAGCTGAGATCAGAAGAAGCTGGGACAATGGAGCCTTAAGAGGAAGGGGAAGGCTGAACATTCGCAGACATCGCCCGCCATCTTGCTCAGCATGTGGCAAATGACTTTGGGTAAGAAAGTACCTATTATGGTACCTTCAGTTGGACTCTTCAGGGCCTGGTAGCTGGAAGCTTCTACCCCAAATAAATACCCTTTATAAAACCCAACATATTTCTGGTACTTTGCATCAGTATCTCTTTGGCTGACTAATACACCTAGGATAGGCGGAAGGTGGGAGACATTAGGCACACATGACAGTATCACCTACCTGAGTCTGCCTGCGTTCTAATGATAAGAATTTTAGATCTTGGGTTTGATCAGGTGAAGGTTATAAACCTTCAGGTGTCAGCAAAGGATATGAGAATCAAACCACTGACTTTTTTTTAGAGCATACTTTCCTGACAGTGAATGTCTTAATTTCTACAATCTTTTGCCATGTGGAGAGGCTTAGAATTTCTAACATCACCAGGTCCTTGTCCCTTTAAAGATTCTCTCTCTCCTTCTGCATTTTACCATAAGCAGCGATAAGAAACCAGGATGTACTTTCAAAGCACTGCTTGGAAATCTCCTCAGCTAAACCTCAAACCTCATTTTCTTTTCATGTAACTACAGGACACAGTTTTGCTAAGCATCCCATCAGCACATACCATGGGTCCACTTTCCTCCAGTTTCCAGTAACATGTTCCTCACTTCCTTCTGAACTCTCTTAGCGTTATTTTGTTCTTGTTGCTGTTGTTTTTTAAGAAAAACTGTAAGTTTACAGAAAGATCATGCATAAAATAAAGTTCCCATATACCTGCCCCACCTTAACATTATGCATTAGTGTGGTACCTTTGTTACAGTTGATGAGAGAATATCATTATAATTATACAATTAACTATAGCCCATAGCTTACATCAGGATTAACTGTTGTACTGTACAGTCTTACAGTTTTTTTTTTTTATTTTTTTGTTCTAGCAACAATATACCACCTAAAATTTACCCTTTTAACAACATTCACATATGTAATTGAGTGATGGTAACTGCATTCATAATATTGTGTTACCATCACCATCATACATTACCAAAACTTTTCTGTCACCCCAAACAGAAACTCTGCACCAACTGAGAATTAACTCCCCATTCCCTACCCCCACCCTCAGCCCCTAATATTCTGTATTACAGTTTCTGACTCTAGGAATCTGCTTATTCAGAAGCATTTTTAAAGTCCGAATTTCTATTAACATCTAATTCACAATGATTTCTCTAAAATGACTTAGGATTTCTCTACAATGCTGCTCACTCCTTCTGAGACCTCACCAGCAGCATCTTTAATACCCACTTTTCTAATCACAGGCTATTCCAAGCAATCTAGGCTTTTACTATCATGCTTGCAGCCTCCACCCACTGCCTGATGCCAAAGGCACCTCCCATTCCAGGTATTTGTTACGGCAGCACACCAGCACCAGGAAACAACACGTGTACTAATCTCCTATTACAACATTTTAAAAACTGCCACACGTGTGCCGGCTTAGAGCAGTTATACTAAGTCAGAAGCCACACAGTAACTGTGGTGATTCTAGCACAATACTGTGAATGTAATTAAGACCACTGAGCTGCATACTTGAAAGTGGCTGAAAATGGGAAATTTTGAGTTGTACATGTTACTGTGATTAAAAAGTTTAGAAAGTAATAATAAAAAAAGTCCAGACATGCTCAAATGACATCTCTGATAGGGTCTCAAAAGGCAGAAATCACACTTTATGCAAAAATCAATGCAAAATGGCTCAAAGACACAAATATAAGAGCTAGAACTAGCAAACTCCTGGAAGAAAACGTAAGGACGCATCTTCAAGACCTTGTGTGGGCAATGGTTTCTTAGACTTCACACCCAGGGCACAGGCAACAAAGAAAATATAGATTAATTGGACCTCGTCAAAATAAACTTTTGTGCATCAAAGAATTTTATCATGAAAGTAAAATGACAAACTATACAATGGGAGAAAATATTTGGAAACCACATATCTGATGAAAGTTTAATATCCAGAATATATAAAGAAATCATTCAACTTAACAGCAAAAAGACAACCAACCCAATTAAAAAATGGGCAAAACGACTTGAACAGACATCTCTCTAAAGAAAATTTACAAATGGCTAGAAAGCACATGAAAAGATGCTCAACATCATTAGACATCAGGGAAATGCAAATCAAAACCACAATGATATACTATTTTACACGCATCAGAATGGTTGCTATTAAAAAACTGGAAAATTACGAGTGTTAGAGAGGACGCAGAGAAAGAAGAACATGCATTCTTTGCTGGTGGCAGTGTAAAATGGTGCAGCAATTGTGGAAGAGAGTGTGGCAGTTCCTCAGGAAGCTCAGTACAGAACCAGCATATGACCAGGCAGTCCCACTACTAGGTATATACCCAAAAGAACTGAAAGCAGAGACTCAAACAGATATTTGCACACCGATGTTTACAGCAGCCTTATTCACAATTGCCAAAAGACGGAAGTAAACCAAGCGTCCATCATCCAATGAATGCATAAATAAAATGTGGTAGATACATACAATGGAATATTGTTCAGCCATAAAAAGGAATGAATTCCTGATACACGCAATGACGTGGATGAACCTTGAAGACATCGTGTTGAGTGAAATAAGCCAGACACAAAATGGCAGATATTGTATGATCTCATTGATTTGAAACAATCAGAATAAGCAAACTTATAAAGTCAGAACTAGAATAGGTTACCAGGGAATGGGGTAGGGATAGGGAATAGGAAGATAAGGCTTAATAGTAAGTTAAGTACAGGGTTCCTATTTGGAATGATGAAAATGTTTTGGTAATGGATGGTGGTGATGGTAGCACAACAATGCAAATGTAATTAACAGCACTGAAATAGTTATCTGAATGTGATTAAATGGGGGAAATGATAGATTGTAGATATGGCAACAGAATAAAAATTTTTAAAAATCCATGGAACTACTCTACATAAACAGTGAACCCTAAGTTAAACCATGGACTCTAGTTAATAGTACAATTATAAAAATGCGCTATCATCAATTATAACAAATGTTACAAACCAATGCAAGGTGTTAATAGGATGGTATATGGGAATCCTGTATTTATGCATGATTGTTCTGTAAACACACAACATCTCTAATAAAGAAAAAAATTTCAAAAAAAAAAAAAAAATACAACTGCGAGTGTTTCCCTACGGCATCATGGTGGGAAAAAAAGGCTGAAATCAAGGTGCCAGCCAGGCTGTGAACTTATCTGGAGGTGCCAGGGAAGAATCTGCTTCCAAGTTCATTCAGGTTGCCAGCAGAACTCAGTTCCTTACGGTTGTAGGAATGAGGCTTTCTGTTTCCAGCTGGGTGGCGGGTAGGGCCTGTGCTTAGCTCCTAACTACTGCCCTCTTCCCATGGCAAGTGGCCTCCTCCACCTCCAATGCCAGCAAGGCCAGATCAGATTGTTCTCTCACCTTGAATCTCTCTGACTTCCTCTTCTGCTGTCAGCTGCAGCAGACTTTCTGATTCTAAAGAGTTCCAGAGTTGGGTCAGGCCCACCTGGATACTTTTCATGTCTTAAGGGACCTGGGGTTTTAGCCACACCTGTAAAATCCTGTCACAGCAATACCAGATTAGATTGACTGAACAACCAGAGGAGGGAGCTCTCAGGGGCCCCTCATTGGAATTCTACCTGTGACAATAGGTATTACTTCACTGAATTCTTGGAAAAAACTCTATTCAGTAATATTATCTCCAATTTATAGATGAGAAAACTGAGGTTAAGTAACTTGTCCAAGATCATGTACTGTGAGTGGAAAATCCAGGGTTAAAACCCAGGCAGCCTCATTCAAAAGCCTGCATTCTTGACTATAACACTGCACTCCATGGGTGTGGGGTGATGTTTACAAGCAGGGGAAGCGAGAATTAATAATATTGGATTGAATAATAGAGAGAAGAGGAATGAAGATAACTACATCCTGGTTAGAAGTGATTCTTATGCATTATTTAACTTAATCCTAACCACCACACTATGGGACAGACACCATTATTACTCTCATTACAATTTTCTCAAGTCATAGTGCTAGTAAGTAGCGGCCAGGGCCACCTGACCCCAAGCCCAGTC
>JAQZBX010079328.1:0-13998 GCA_029593785.1 Cabassous unicinctus | reverse complement strand
TCAGAAACCTTACCTCTTCCTAACTTCAAATTGTTTTCAGTCGACCTTTGTTGTTCCTTGGCTTGAAGTTGCAGCACTTTAATCTCTGTCTTCATGATCACATGGGCATCTTCTCTCTGCCTGTGTCTGAGTACAAATTCCCTCTCCTTATAAAGACAACAGCTCTATTAGATTAGTGTCCTCCCTATTTCAGTTTGGCATCAACTTCATCACATCTTCAAAGACCCTATTTCAAATATAATTACATTCACAGAACTTGAAGTGGGTTAGCAATTGAACATATGTTTTGGGGACACAATTCAACCCAACAACTAATCAATGATAAAAAATTTTGGTTCAATGCAAGCAGGGAGTGAAGGCAAAGAAACATTTGTAAACAGACTGGCTAAGTGTTGAACATGTGCCCCAATGATTGCAAATCAGCAAAGACAGAGTAATTTTTTCCTTTCTTAACATGAAAGGAAAACTTGAAGTTAGTGGACTCACACTTTCTAAATACAAAACTTACTATGAGGTACAGTAATCAAAATAGAAAGAAAGATATACGTACAAGCCAATGGAATAGAATTGAGAGTCCAGAAATCAACATATGCATATGTGGTCAACTTATTTTCAACAAAGTTACTAACAATGTCCAATGGGAAAAGAATGTTCTTTTTAAGAAATGCTGCTGGAACTCTTGGATATCCACATTTAAGAAAGGAATTTGAATTTTTCTAGACATGTAATCTCATAATAGACAAAATTTCCCTCAAACGAATCAAAGATATAAATAAAAGCTAAAACTAAATATCTGTTAGAAGAGAAAGCATTTGCTTTTCTTACATAATTTTTGAGCATGCATCTAGCTCTGGGCATTTGTGCTTCTTTCCACATTTCCTATAATACAAAGAATCTTCCAAAAGTCCTTATTACCTCAGCATTTCTCTCCAGGCTTTATGATTATTCATCATTTCCCCCTAATTGTAATAGTTTGTCCCATTCAGCAGTGGCTTGTTCACTTGTCTATCAATGTTTCTGAGGGATTCCCTCTGCTTAGCCACTTTTCCACACTCTAATAGATATGAGTTAGGCAAGACAAAGACAAGCATCTTGCCTGCGACCTTTGGGGAACCCCCAGATAGCTCAAAACAGACAAGCACAATTCTTTGGTAGCACAGCTCACTCTTCTCCCTCAAACCAGGTTAAGACAGTGAAAATTTGGGATGTCATCTTCAAGACCACTGCCACACTGGGGAGATGAATAGGGTGAGGTTAACTAAAATGCCACAATGATGCAAATATTCTTCCTGCCCTGATTTTGTGATAATCAGGGTAGGCTAAACATTCGCTGTATTAGAAACCATGCATGTGTCCCCATACCTAATTTTTCTCCCTAGGTCTGGTTTTTAGAATGCTGGTGATAAACTAAGCCTGATTTATTATATGACCATCCTGTATGGGAAAAGACTGTAACTCTAGGTATTTTTGGTCAACCTTAAGAGATATAGCATGGCGTCCGTCTCCCATATGAGTGACTTGGGTCCAATCCCTGGGACCTCCCAGTAAAAATAAAAAAAATACAAAAGGCACATGGGCCACTAGGCCCCATGTGTGATTGAGACCCCAGGCCCCATGTGCAGGTGAGCCATCAGGCCCTGCACGTGGGTGCGCTGCCAGGCCACTTGCATGGGTGCACCATCAGGCCCTGTGAGCGGGTGAGCCGTCAGGCCCCGTGCGCCACACAGCAAGACGATGACATAACAGGAGAGTAACACAAGGGAGAGCTAAGGTGAGAAGCACAGAAAAACCAGGAACTAAGGTGGCGCATGTGGTAGGATGCTTCTCTCCCACATCGGAGGTTCTGAAGTTTGGATCCCAGTACAGACAGGGGGAGAAGGATGAAAAGAGAGGGTAGGAGAGGGACACGAAGAATTGCCCAGCAAATGGACACAAAAACAGCAAAAATGGGGGGGGTAAAAATGGATAAAAGTAAATAAATAGATAAATAAATCCTTAAAAAAATATATATATTGGGGAGTAAGATACGGACTATAGTTAGTAGTAATACTTTGACAATGCTTTCATAATTTGTTAACAAATGGTTCACAACAATGCAAAGTATTTGTGGTGGGGTGATGTGTGGGATCCCTGTATGATGTTATGCATGTTTGTTTTGTAAGTTTACAATGTTTACTGAACACTTACAGTTTATGTATGAATGATATACTTCAATAAATTGTTTAAAAAATAAATTAATAAAAATAAAAAATAGTAAAATAAATGCCACAATGATCTCATAATATTTACATGACATATATATGAAATTGTGAGCTTACAAAACAATTATGCATAATGTACAGAGTTCCCAAACATCACCCCTCCACTAACACCATATTTTGTGGAATATTTGTTACAGATTATGAAAGAATATCATCACACTATTACCACTAATTATGGCCCATAGGATACACTTGGTATATTTTCCCATATACCACCTATTATTAACACTATGTATTAGTATTGTGTATTTGTGGCTCCATCCCAACTCCCAATAGGACAAGAGTGGGGTGTGGTTTCCCCAGCTTCCCTGGAGAACTGCAAGTGCTTTCAGCACACATGGACCATATTATTGGACACATCTCTGGCTCCATTTTCACCTTGGCAGAGCAGGAGGAGGAAGAGTGTGTCCTCAGCCTCTATGAGCAACAGCAGTCACTTGTGGCCTGCACAGACTAGTTTGGTGGGCAAACCTGTGGATACATCTCTGCCTCTAATAGAGTAGGAGGGGGGCAGTGTTTCCTCAACCTCACTGGGCAACTGCAAGTGCTTTCAGCCCACAAGGACCATATTATTGGGCTCTCCTGTGGTTCCATCCCTGACCCTGACAAGGCAGAAGGGACAGTGACCCTCAGCCCCTCCAGGCAACTGCAGCAGCTTTCAGCCTGCATGGACCAGACTGTTGGACACATCTCTGATTCCGTCCCCACCCTGACTGGGCAGGAGGAGAGAGAGTGCACCCTCAGCCTCTCTGGGTAACTGTAAGTGAACTTTTAAAAAATTTTCCTTGGATGATTTAAATTTTTGACTGTTTTCTTTATTTCCATTAAAGTTGATTCTGACAGGTTTAGCTCATACTTCCAGTGTTTCTGAGGAGGAACAGGCTTTTGGAAGACCCTAATCTGCCTTTTTTTATTGATGTCTCCCTAACCTAGTTTCTAATCAGGTTTTTTACTTATGATTCAATCCCTTTTCTTGCTGTAGTTCTATTCATATTTTCTATTTATTTATTTTTATTTTTATTTTATTTTTTATTTTTAAAGAAGCTTTAGATTACGTAAATGTTACATCAGAAATATGGGGGGATTTCCGTATACCCCACCCCTCCCCCTTACACAGTCTCCAACATTAAGATCTTTCTTCAGTGTGATACATTTGTTACAATTGATGAACATATATTGAGGCATTGCCACTAACCATGGACTATAGTTGAATCTTTTCTATTTCTTTTTGAATCAGTTTTGGAAGCTTGTGTGTTACTAGGAATTTTTCTATTTCATAATGGTTTTCTGTTTTGTTAGTATACCATTATTTGTTGTCTTCTCTGATATTCCTTAGTATTTCTGTAGGGTTAGTTATCTCCCATTCATTTCTGACTTTAGAAAAAAGAGTCTTCTATCTTATTTTCATGGTCATTCTAGCTAAAAACATCATAATTATTTTTTCACATTTCCAAAGAATGAGTGTTTGAATTTGATTCTCTCTATTGTTTCACTGATCCCTTTTTTGACCTTATCCAGGCCAATTTTTATCATTTCCTTTCTTCTGCTAGTTTGGAATGAGTTTTCTCTCTTTTTGCTAGTACTGAAGAATGTAAAGTTCGGATATTTATTTGAAATTAACCTCTGAGCTCTTCTTTTGTTTCATCCCATTTGTTTTAGTATCTTTTGTTTTTGTTTTCCTTCTTCGCCAAGTTTGCTTTAATCTTCTTTATGGATTCTTATTTTGTGAAATCATTGTTAAACAGTGTTGTTTTTTTTTAAATCTTGCCATCTATTTGTGAATAGAGTTTTATATGGAATATTTTTTGAAGAGGCACCCCAGGGGAACAAGAGACATGGGCAGATTTGAACCTTAACTGAGGCGTGGTCTAAATTCCAGTTGAACCTGGCCCAAAAGCATGTTTGGGTAGCCAGAATAAAGAAGCAGTAAACTTGAAGATAGGATTAATTGAAAATTATCCAGTATGAAAGAAAGAAAGAAAAAACAAAAGCAAACAGAGTCTAAGGGACATGTGGAAGACCATCAAGTTTACTAAGGTATGCATTAATGGAATCCCAGAAGAAGGTGTGGAAATATTTGAAGAAATAATGGCTGAAACCTTCCCAAATTTGAAAAAAAAAAAATTCATGAGTATATGCATAAGGAATGACATCAACACTAACACACATTGTATGAATCAGCCAAAGGGGTGCTGATGCAAAGTACCAGAAATCTGTTGATTTTTATAAAGGATATTTATTTGGGGTAGAAGCTTGCATTCACAAGGCCTAAAGAGTCCAGCTCAGGTACCATAAGAGGTACTTTCTCACCAAACTCTGTTGCCACGTGTTGATGCAAGATGGGGGGTAATGTATGTGAGGGTTCAGTCTTCCTTCTTCCTCTTAAGGCTCTGTGGTCCCACCTTCCAATCTCAACTGTAGGCTGGCATAAGGCTTATCTCTCTCCCCAGGGCTCATGTCTTTCTGGGCTTAAATACTCTGTTCTCTTCACAAGGTCAGCTGTAGACTATCAGGCTCATCTTTCTTCCTGGGGCCTCTGCCATGTCTAATGATCTGTCTCTCTTCCTCTGTGTTCTTCTTGATGTATTTGCTTCCCTGTCTTTGAGCATCCATTTATATAGACCACAAAGGCAGGGGGGGGCAGGGACTCAAACGGAGTTGCCCTTATGATGTGGTCATATAAAAGCCATAATCTTGATTTAATAAAGTAAAAATGAAACCTCTGAATCTAATACAATCTAATACACCCAAAGGAGCAGACCAGTATACCAACACAATATCTATTTTTTTGAGTTCATAAACAATACCAAATGGCCACAAACATTGAAATAACACTGTCATATGTCAAAGAAAACAGATAGTACAATAAGCAAAAATAGAGAATAAACTTGCCATATACAGGCATATTTCTGAAATACTGCAGGCTCAGATCTAGGCCACACTTACAGTGAATATAACAATAAATTGAGTCACATGATTTTTTTTTTGTTTCCTAGACATATAAAAGTTATATTTACATTCTACTGCATTAAGCGCATCATAGCATTATATCATAAAAGTCAACGTACATACCTTAATTAAAAATATTTTATTGCTGATAGTGTGATCCAAGATGATGTCAGAGTAGCTCTGGTAGAGCATGGCTCCTTTGCAAAATAAGGGAAGAAGCATAGAATTATTCTGAGAGAGGCATTTGGGAACTGTACGCATCACCTGGGAGGGACTGAGGACAAAGAGATGGAGAGCCCAAAGGGAACACCATGAGTTGATATCCCCATGGCTGGGACTTCCATTCATCCACCCCTCATCCCAAGGCAAACAGCCTTGGTAAAATCTGAGGCTGAGTGGCCAACAGAGAGGGACAAGGACAGGTTCATCCCTGGCAAAGGGAGGATGTAACAGAGGGCTGAATGTGGTTTTTCTTCAGTTAGTGTAGTTACCATAAGTTGTTGGTTTAGAAGAGCTAGTGGAAATTGAAGGATTCATCTCCATGGAAGGTTTTGCCAAGGAGCACCATCTGCTGGCCAGCTGGGCAAATGAAGAAGACAGGCTTGGTAGACATGGTCGGGCCCCACTAGTGGCTCCTGGCCCCTGTTTTGATTACTCAAACAGGGCAGTATTAAAATTTTAGAAAAAAAATGAACTAAAAATCAAAGAAGAGCTGTGAAATATAACCAGTAGGCAATAAAGAAAAATTGATCAACAGAGCCAAGTCAACAACATAAGCAGATGCCTCGATACAAACAAAAGATAACCCATACAAAGAAATAGGAAAATATGGCCCAGCCAAAGGAACAAACCAAGAATACAGATGAGATACAGGATTTAAGACAACTAATAATTGATGTTCACACAAACCTCCTTAATTTAAGTAGATGAGGGAAAATATGACTAAAGAGATAAAGGATATTAAGCTGACACTGTGAGAGCATAAAGAATAATTTGAAAGCCTGCAAAAAAGTGACAAAGCATATGGGAATGAAAGACACAATGGAGGAGGGTAAAAATACGTTAGAGGCATGTAACAGTGGATTTGATATGTTAGAAAAATGAGTAAGTGAATTTGAAGACAGAACATTTGAACTTGAAAAGATAGGAGAAAAGACAGAAAAGAGTGCAAAAAAGTTGAACATGGTCTCAGGGTTAAATATCACAAAATGCAGAAAAATATGTGTTATAAATTTCCCAGATCTAAAAGAGAAAGGAAAAGGGATAGAAAAAATATATGAGGAAAAACTGACTGAAAATATTCTAACCATTATGGGAGACATGATTATAAATGTTCAAGAAGGACAATGTATGCCAAAAAGAATAAATCCAAATAGATCAATATAAGATATCTGCTATTCAGAGAGTCAAAGACCAAAGATAAATAGAGGATTTTGAGAGCACAATGAAAAAAAAGTATACTTACAAGATAGCCACAATAAGGTTAAATTATGGTATCTCATCAGAAACTGTGGAGGCAAGAAGGCAGCGGAACAATATATTTAAGGTACTGAAAGAGAAACTGCCAGACAAGAAATCTTTATATGGCAAAATTACCCTTCAGAAATGAAGACAAGTTTAAAGTCTTTACAGACAAACAAAAACAGAGTATATTACCAAGAGTCCAGATCTACAAGAGATTGTAAAGGGTGTGTTAGAGCCTGAAAGGAAAAGACAAGGGCAAGAGCCCTGGAGAAGAGTGTAGAAATGAAGACCATAAGAGAAACTGAAAGAATTACAAATACAGACAGTAGTGAGATATGACAACAAAAAGCTAAGGGATAAAATGGGTGAAAAATAAGTAATGCATTTACCATAGTAACACTGAACATTAATGGATTGAACTCTCCAATTAAAAGACATAGACTGATAGAATGGATTTTTTTTAAAGCCATCTATTTCTTGTATACAAGAGATGCACCTTAGATGCAAGGACACAATAAGGTTGAAAGTGAAAGTTTGTAAAAATATATTCCACAGGGGGGCGGATGTGGCTCAAATGGTTGGGCGTCCGTCTGCCATATGGAGGGGCCTGGGTTCGATCCCCGGGACCTCCTGGTAAAATAAAATATATATATAGAAGGCGCATGGGCTGCCAGGCTCTGTGTGCTGGGGAGCCACCAGGCTCTGTGTGCCGGGGAGCTGCCAGGCCTCGGGAGCCGCCAGCCCCGGAGCCATGCAGCAAGATGATGATGTAAAAGGAGAGAGACAAGACGAGATGCTCCGAAAGCTCCGAAAACCAGGAGCCGAGGTGGCGCAGATGGCAGAACATCTCTCTCCCACAATGGAGGTCTCCAGGATTGAATCCTGGTGAAAACTGGAGGAGGAGGATGAGAAGAGATGAAACAGACACAGAGAATTGCCCAGCGAATGGACACAAAACAGCAAAATGGGGAAGGGGGGGTTAAAATGGATCAAGTAAATAAATAAATCTTTAAATATATATATATATATATTCCAAAGAAATAGCAGTTAAAAAAAGAAGGTGTAGTAGTACCAGTATTAGATAAAATAGATTTTAAATGTGAAACTCTTATGATATGAAGAAGGTTACTATATATTAATAAAATAAACAATTCACCAAGTGGAAATAAGAATAATAAATATATATGCACCTAAATAGGTGCCCCAAAATACATGAGGTACACACTGGCAAAACTGATGGGAGAAATAGATGACTCTACAATAATAGCTGGAGACATCAACAGTCCACTCTCAGCATTATATAGAACACCTGGACAGAGCATAAATAAGAAAACTGAGGGCTTGAATGATATGAGAAATTACCTAGATATAATACATGTTTATAGAACATTACATCCCCAAAAAGCATTATATACATTCTTCTCAAGTGCTCATGGATCTTTTTCCAGGATAGACCACATGCTGGGAGATAGGTCAGATCTCAACAAATTTAAGAACAATGAAATTATACTAAACACTTCCTCTGATCATAATGGAATAAACTTAGAATTTAATAATTGGTGGAAAAAGGGGATTTTCACATATATATGCAGATTAAACAAAAACACTTATTAATCAGTGAGTCAAAGAAGAGATTGCAAGAGATACCAGTCAATACCTTAAAACATGTGAAAATGAGAACACAACATAACAAAACTTATGGGATAAAGCTAAGGCAGTGCTAAGAGGAAAATTTATAGCCCTTGATGCTTACATTAAAAAAGAAGAGCTAAAATCCAAGACCTAACTGCACATATGCAGGAACAAGTAAAAGAACAGCAAACCAGTCAAAAAGTAAGCAGAACAAAAGAAATAATAAAGATTATAGTAGAAATAAATGAAATGGAGATTAAGTAAAACATTAGAGAAAATAAACAGAACTAAAGTTAGTTCTCTGTGAAGATCAATAAAATTGATAAACCCTTAAATAGATTAACAAAGAAAAAAGAATATTCATATAATTAAAACAGAAATGAGTAGAGTGACATTACTACTAATCCCACAGAAATAAAAGAGATCAGCAGAGCATACTATGAACAAATGTGTGCTGGATGCATTTCTGGAAACAAGAACAAACTACATTGAAATGCAACAAACCAATCACAAGTAAAGAGATTGAAACAGTCATCAAAAACCTCCACAAAATGAAAAGTTCATGACCAAATGGCTTCACAGGTTAATTCTCCCTATCATTTAAAGGAAATCTAATATCAATCTTGCTCAAACTCTTTCAAAAAATTAAACAGGAAAGAATACTACCAAAATCATTCTAAGATGCTGTCATCACCCTAATACTAAAGCCAAATAAAGATATAGTGAAAAAAGAAAATCACAGGCCAATTTCTTTAATGAATATATATGAAAAAATCTTCAACAAAATACTTGGTAACCGAATCCCAAAACACATGAAAAAATCATACCAATCAAGTGAGCGTTATACGAGGTATACAAGGGGAGTTCAACATAAGAAAGTTAATCAGTGTAATACACATTAATAAATTGGAGAAGAAAAATCACATGGTCATTCAACAGATGTAGAATGTGCATTTGATGAAATAATACATCCCCTCCTGATAAAAACACTCTGGAAGACAGGAATAGAAGGAAACTTTCTCAGCATAATAAACTGTATATATGAAAAACCAACAGCTAACATTGTACTCAATGGAAAAAACTGACAGCTTTTCCACTGAGATTGGAAACAAGACACAGATGCCCACTATATTCAGTGTTATTCATTATGGTACTAGAAGTTCTAGTTAGAGCAATTAGATTTGACAAAGAAATAAAAGGCACCCAAATAGAAAAGAAAGAAGTAAAACATTCATTATTCACTGATGATATGATCCTATACTTAGAAAATCCCAAAAGAGCCACAAAAAACTTTTAGAACTTATAGATCATTTCAGCAAAGTTGTAGGACACAAAATTGATACACAATAATGAACAGCATTTCTATTCAATATTAATGATCAATCTGAGGAGAAAGTTAGAAAAAATTCCATTAACAATAGTGACTAAAAGAAACAAATATTTCAGAATAAATTTAAGCAAGGACATAAGGGACCTGCATTCAGAAAACTATAAAACATTGCCAAAACAGACAAACGATGATCCATTGCCCGTGACAAGTTGCATCTCTCTTGCTGCTTGCTTTTCTTTCTTTTTTTTTCACTTTATTTTGTACATTTAATAATTGAAAATATAAACAATTAAAAACTGAAAAGTAAACACAGATGAATAAATATATGCATTTCTCAATTAAATGTACTGGATACATATAAAATTTTTTCGAATCAAACAATATGTTACACAATATATTTGGTTCATAGTAACGCATTCATACAGTATTTGTCCTTTTGTGTCTGGCTTGCTTTGCTCAACATAATGTCTTCCAGGTTCATCCATGTTGTCATATGCTTTATGACTTCATTTTTTCTTACAGTTGCATAATATTCCATTGTGTGAATAGACCACAGATTGTTTATCCATTCATCTGTTGATGAACACCTGGGTTGTTTGGAACTTTTGGCAATGGTGAATAATGTTGCTATGAACATCGGTGTGCAGATGTCTGTTTGTGTCACTGCTCTCAGTTCTTTTGGGTATATACCCAGTAGTGGTATTGCCGGGTCACATGGCAAGTTTATATTCAACTTCTTTAGGAACTTCCAAACAGTCCTCCATAGTGGCTGTACCATTCTTCATTCCCACCAACAGTGAAGAAGTGTTCCTGTCTCTCCACATCTTCTCCAACACTTGTACTTCTCTGTCTTTTTAATAGTGGCCATTCTGATAGGTGTGAAATGATATCTCATTGTAGTTTTGATTTGCATTTCCCTAATCATGAGGGATGTTGAGCATTTCTTCATGTGGTTTTTTTGCCATTTGTATTTCTTCTTTGGACAAATATCTATTCAAGTCTTTTGCCCATTTTTTTAAGTAATTCCTTCACAGTAATAACATTGAATGTTAATGGATTAAACTCTCCAATCAAGAGACACAGATTGGCAGAATGGATAAGGAAACATGACCCATCTATATCCTGTCTACAAGAAACCCACCTTAGAACCAGGGACACAAAGAGGTTGAAAATGAATAGTTGGAAAACAATTTTACATGCAAGCAATAACTAAAAAATGGCAAGAGTAGCTATACTAATATCGAACAAAATAGACTTTAAATGCAAAACTGTTTTAAGAGGCAAAGAAGGACCCTATATGTTAATAAAGGGGGTTATCTATCAAGAAGAAAAAACAATCATAAACATTTATGCATGTAACTAGGGTGCCACAAAATACACGAGGCAAACACTGGATAAACTAAGTGAAAAAATAAATGTTTCTACAATTATAGTGGGGGATATTATACACCGTTATCACTATAGACAGAACATCTCAACAGAGGGTCAATAAAGAAACAGAGACTTTGAATAATACATTAGAGGATCTAGACCTAATAGTAGATATATACAGAACATTACACCCAAAGTCAGCAGGATATACATTCTTCTCGAGTGCACATGGATCATTCTCCAGGATAGCCACAGAACAACCTCTTGGCCACAGAACAACCTCAACAAATTCAGAAAGATTGAAAATACATGAAGTAATTTCTCTGACCACAATGGAATGAAGCTGGAAATCAGTAAGGGGCAGAAAACCAATTAGGCACAAAGATACAGAAGTTAAACAACACACTCTAAGACAATCAAGAAGGAAATTGCAAAAGGAATAAGTAACTACCTTGAAACAAATGAAAATGGCAACACAGCATATCAAAACATATGGGATGCACCAAAAGCAGTGGTGAGAAGGAAATATATAGCCAAAAATGCCTATATTATAAAGAAAAAAGAGCTAAAATCAAACACCTAACTGCACACCTGGAGGAATTAGAAAAAGAACAACAAACTAATCCTAAAGCCAGTAGACAGAAGGAAATAAAGATTAGAGCAGAGCTAAATGAAATTGAAGATAAGAAAGTACCAGAAAAAGTAAATAAAACCAACAGCTGGGTCTTTGAGAAGATTAATCAAATTGACAAAACCTTAGGTAGACTAACAAAGAAAAAAGAGAGAAGTTGCAAATACATAAAATAAGAAACAAGGAAGAAGATATCACCACTAACCCCAAAGAAATAAAGAGTACCAAAAGAGGATACTTTGAAAAATTGCATGCCAACAAGATGGATAATTTAGTGAAATGGACAAATTCCTGGAAACACATAAGCAGCCTACATTAATGAAAAGAAGAAATTAATAAATTCAATAAACCAATCACAATTAAAAAGACTGAATTTATCACCAAAAACCTCCCAACCAAGAAGAGCCCATGTCCAGATGGCTTCACAGATGAACTCTACCAAACATCCTAGAAAGAATTAACACCAATCCTGCTTAAACACTCCCGAAAAATAGAACTGGAGGGAACATTGCCTAACTCATTCTATGATGCCAACATCACAGTAATACCAAAGCCACAAAAAGATGCCACAAGAAAGGAAAATTATAGACTAATCTCTCTAATGAACCTAGATGCTGAAATCCTCAACAAAATACTTGCTAATTGTGTTCAACAACACATCAATCAGATTATACTCCATGACCAAACGGGTTTCATCCCTGGTATGCAAGGATGGTTTAAAATAAGAGAATCAATGTAATTCACCACATTAGCATATCAAAAGAAAAAAATCATGCATTTATCTCAATCGAGGAAGACAAAGAATTCAACAAAATCCAGCATCCTTCCTCATAAAAACATTTCAAAGATAGGAATAGAAAGAAACTTCCTCAATATGTTAAAGAGTATATATGAAAAACTCACAGCTAACATAATATTCAAAGATGAAATGCTAAATGCTTTTGCTCTAAGATCTGGAAAAAGACAGTGATGCCCAGTGTCACTGCTCTTATTTAACGTTGTGTTAGAAGTAGTTCCTCAAGCACTTAGACAAGAAAAAGATATAAAAGGGATCCAAATTGGAAAGGAAGGAGTAAAAATTTCACTATTTGCAGATGACATGATCCAACACATAGAAAGCCATGAGAAATCTACAACAAAGTTTCTAGAGCTTATATCCTATAAGATATAAGATCAATGCATATTAATAACCTTTTTATATGTGGATGACATATTTGTAACAACTGATCTACAAATATTGAAACATAACTACTAAGCATGGTCAATGGTTTACATTATGGTTTACATTTAGGCCATATACTTTTTTTTTCTTTTTCTTTTCTTTTCTTTTTGAAAAGAAGCTTTAGATTACATAAATGTTACATTAGAAATATAGGATATTCACATATACCCCACTCTCTCCCCCTCCCACACTTTCCCCCATTAACAACATCTTTCATTAGTGTGGTACATTTGTTACAATGGACCATATACTTTTATAAATTGATGAAATTTAACATGGCCTGTATCCATCATTGCAAGATCATGTAGAACATTTCCATCACCCCCAAAATATCCCATGTTCCATCTATTCTATTCCTCCCTCCCGCTCCCCTCAGGGCCCACAGCGACCACCAGGCTTCACTCCTTGAAGGACAAGATTCACAGTTACTTGCAACAACACTGAGGGTTTGACACACTGGTCTGTCCTCCCCTATTAGGCACCACTCATGCTCTCAAGAGACTCCCACCCCTCTGCCTGAGAACACAGCGGGCCTCCCCAGCATGAGAGTCCAACACCTTCCCTTTCATTATGTGGGTCTCCACCCACTGATACAACACACTATGACAAAATGATCACTTGCCCACTTCCTAGAAGCCTGCCCCAGGTGTGTCCAATCCCAAATGCCCTTCCTTGTCATATTTCGAAAAAAGCTCTCCCAACATTTCAGTTTCAATCACATACCTGCAAATACCCTGTGTTCACTTGCTCCCTCCCACAACCCTCCTCCCAGTTCCATGGACTGTCCAGCTCACCCTGCCCACCCTACCCCTATGTCAAACCTGAACCATCCAACCCAAGAGTATTACTATACCTCTGTGCTATCCCTTCACTGCACAACTCACTTCCACCTTATCACGGATTTTGCCCGTAAGGGTGTTGGCTCACAACCTTCTTCTTCCTTTCTATTTCCTGTAAACCTATCTTCCAGACTCTAGCTCAATGAGTCTGCTCAATTTGCTTAATTCATATCAGTGAAGTCATGTAATATTTGTCCTTCAATGCCTGGCTTGCTTCACTCGACATAAGGACCTCAAGATTCACCCATGTTATCCTGTGTGTTAATACTGTATTCTTTCTTACAGCTGAGTAATATTCC
>JAQZBX010079326.1:0-13999 GCA_029593785.1 Cabassous unicinctus | reverse complement strand
AAAACAAATAGAACTGTTACTTGTATTAAAAAAAAAAAAGTGTAAAAGAAAAGGGTTGGGGGAGAGAGGAGAGAGAGAGAGGAAGGAAGGGAGAATAAAAGGAATTAATTTAACATCCATTTCATTTAAAGATTATACTTCTTTCTTAAAAGAAGTTTTAAACCAACTGTAAAAGTAATACATATTTATGTTAGAAAACATCAAAAAACTATATATTTCTCTATATATATCTAAATGTATGTAAATACTCTAAAATTGATCTAGACTCATAAAGCAGTGCTGTTCAATAGAAATGTAAAATGAGCCCCACTTTCTAGGAGCTATATATTTTTTAAAAAGTTAAAACATGTGAAATTCATTTAATAATATATTTTATTTAATCAAATACGTCCAAATATTATCATTTCAACATATAACCCATATAAAAGCTGTTAATGAGCTATTTGCATTCTTTTTTCATAGTGAGTCCTTAATATCTGGTGTGTATTTTATACTTATAGCACATCTCGATTTAAACGAGGACATTTCAAGTGCTCAACAGCCACGTGCGGAGAATGGGTACCAGAAAAAACAATACAAGTCTAGAAGAATTCATACTAAACTAACTGTGGTTACTTCTGGAAAGGAGATTGGAATGAGGGAGTGGAAAGCAAGAGTTTAAGGGAAGGGCTTTGTCTGTATGGTTGAATACTTTAACGTAAGAAATGCATTCATATTTTACTTGTGAACATTTACTTGAAAAGTAATCTCTACTGACTGTAGAAAATTTAGAAAATGCAAAAGAGTATAAAGCAGAAAAGTATGTAATCCAAAAGCAGTGCGTCTACTGGCTTTCCAGGGGTGCTCAGCCCTGCCTGGGGAGGACGTGCTCAGCTGATCCAGGCGGGAGTGAGTGCTGGCCCATCTTTGGGCTCAGCCTTGCATAACTGGGACCCTAATTTTTATTTATATAGCAGGGGACCCTAATTTTTCCTGCTATATTATTTCTAACAAATTCAAGTTACTGAAGAACAGATATAAACAGATCTGGAAAAGGAAGGCAAATGGTGAAATGGTTTGGAGAGAGACAAACCCATGTTCCCACCACATTCTTTACCATTTCTTAACAGTATGACCTTGATCAAGTTCTTTGCGAACCCCTTGTTGGTAAAACAGTGGTGATCTACCTTATAGCAAGGTATTGCTGTGTAGTAGTTAGAAGTAATTAGAAGCACAGTAAGTGCTCCCTGGAGGTAGATCTCACTTATTAACTCTCTGTTAGCCTCGTGTTTTTCCAACGCTGGTTATAACCCCGTTTCCTCTTTTGTTAGGGAAGAATAATAGTAATAGCCATATCAACCAGTGTAACAAGGGTTAAATGAGACAGTTTATGTAAAGCTGTCCATACAGTGCCTGGCTTATAGTGATGGTATAATAAATGTTATTATTATCATGTTTTTTTATGATAATTTAAATGTGAAAATATTGTGAAGGGCTTAACACAGAGTCTGGCACATGGTAGGCACTCAACAAATGATAGCTATTTCTAAATGTAAGTAGATATTATAAATCCTTGTGCTTAAGTAGAGTCAGATTTATCTCAAGATATTGCCCCCATTAATATTGAGCAGTCACAGCTAACTCCAGCTGTGGAAGCAAAAACAGCTTACTGAATATCTAGAATAAGCAAATTCATAGAGATAGAAAGTAGATTAGATTTACCAGGGGATGGGGGATGGTGGTATGGGGAGTTATTGCTTAATGGGTGCAGAGTTTCTGTTTGGGGTGATGAAAAAATTTTGATAACGGATGGTGTGATGGTAGCACAACATTGCAGATATGATTAATACCACTGAATTAGACAATTAAAAATGATTAAAATGACAAACTTTATGTTATATATACTGTATATGTTACCACAATAAAAAATTTTTTAAAAACGCTTACTGATTGATGATCAGTCTTCTCCCACAGTTCTCCTTGGGTCCTTCTCAGCTGCCGATGCCATCCATTCAGCCTGAAGTCTTTCTCAAGGCTTAAGGGCTGGCAGCCTAAGTAAATGCCTATTCACAAGGTATTTAAACTCATGCAGGTCCATTGTCCACTGTCATAAACAGCAGAAGCTGGATATCCATTTGTTGGAAATAACTAGTACAGAGGAGCAGAAGATAGAGATGAAGCTGAAAAACATTTGAGGCAACTTGGGAAAGAATTCGACCACTATCAAGGTATTCCTCCTCTGCATAGTCCTATAAAGTTAATGTGGGGTTCTTGATCAAGCCTTCTTAGTCACTTCACATGGAAGACTGTGAACTTAGACCTTTTTCAGTCTTTTCAGTTAGTTATAGGTACCAGTTGTGGTGGAACACTAAATGGATGGACTGCATGCAGAAAGACCAAATGGTTCCATCACCACCCTTAAGAAAAGCAGAACAGCTTCCCCCAGAAGCCTTATTTTGCACCTAGATAGCTCTTGTCCTGCTAATTGTATGAGTTTCTCAGGCAGTATTTCTACTGCTCAACCCTTTGACCCCCATGTCTTAGACATGAACCACCATGGAATTCTATAGTTAATTGTGAATTTTCCTATTTCTTCAGCCTGAGAAAACGACTCAGTGTGGTTCTTTAAACATGAAAATTTCCCAAGAAGTTAGTACAGCAAAGAAAGGCCCTGCATAGGAATATAACCTAAGGCAACAATAGTCAATACTCCACTTAATATTATACCTAAAGTCTTCTAGGCAATAGTAGAGTGATAAAGATGGAGCCAAAGGAAGACAGTAATATAAAGACCATGGCATTTAGAATCTTGCACAAGGGATTTGCTCTCACTAAGGCTCAGTTTTCTTATCCATTAAATGGTTATATTATTAATGAAATCATAGAGTTGTTTCCAAGCTCTATCCACTCACCTGCCCTCACCCTTATAATCAGCCACCCTTTTACCCTTACCCTCACTGCATGATCTGCCCTAAAGGAATGGCCAAGGGAGAGGACTATGCAGGTCCCACTGTGAGTGAGCTGGGGGCCAGTTGTGGGGATGCCACAGTCCCAGTGCACAGAGCATGGTCTAGAAGGGGTTATGGGATCTGGATGGATGTCCTCTTGGCTCTGTGGAGAGGCATGGCCGGGGGCCTCTGAAACATGGGGTCCAGGGCAAGGGCCCCTCTTGCTGAGGTACAAAGGCAGTACTAGCTGAGAGCAGAAGCTACATCTGTTATGTTCTTGGTAGTTGAATGATGGAACTGCCGTCTTGGAAACCCAACTGCAATTCTATCAAGACACCCCAAGAATGGCAGGTACTCTGCTGGTTCCACCTGCCCAGGTTCTCTGCTATGTGGTCTAGAGCTGATTCTCTAGGCAGTTGTGATGGTTGGAAGCTGTATGGAGCCCCGAAAAATCATGTTCTTAAAGCTAATCCATTCCTGTGGGTATGCACCTATTGTAAGGAGGACTTCCTATTGAAGGAGTTTACTCCAGTTAAAGCATGGCCCATGGTGGGTCTTAATCCTCTTCCTGGAGTCCTTTATAAATGGAATGAATAAGGAAAGAGAAAAAGAGAAAGCCACAGAAGCAAGAAGCTGAAGCAAATAGACCTGGAAGAGAAGGAAGAGACAAGCAGATGCCGCCATGTGCCTTGCCATGTGACAGAAGAGTCCAAGATGGCCAGCTGCCAGTCTTCAGGGAGAAAGCATCGCCTGATGATGCCTCGATTTGGACATTTTTTTCTCAGTCTCAGAACTGTAAGCTTGTAAGCTAATAAATCCCCATTGTAAAAGCCAATCCATTTCTGGTATATTGCTTTCGGCAGCTTTAGCAAACTAAAACAGCAGTCATATGTTTTAACTGCATAAAACAGCAGTTACTCACAAAATATGCCTTCCCACCCAGTTTAGTAATAAACTATTCTAAAAATTTAAAGGAAATTGTGGTTAATTTGGTTCCTGATACCTTCCCCAAATCCCTCAGAGTCCTGTATAAAGCATTTCAATAGGTGTGCTTGTCTCGCTTCCACTTTTTAAATTAGCACCATATCAGTCAAAGACTATAATCCCTGCCACACTTCCTCCAATTCCACTACCAGACTTTTGGCTAGCGTCTTAAAATTCACAGTGAATAAAGAAAACCGGTCTCTAATTTAAATATGCTTGACCTTCTGTGGGGAGCAAAGTAATCACAGCTTTGTCATGCTCTGGTTTGGTTCAGTGGGTGTGAAAGCATGTTCAGATAAAATCAAAATAGTCCCAAATCCCCTTCCCCCATCCGTCAGACTAAACCCAAGTAAAGTGTTCTAATGTGTAGTCTCTGGTTTTGGACTAGGCTTGCCCAAGGATTTCTCACTTGGAGATGGTTTGTACATCCAGTCTTGCCAAAATGTGACTTGGTAGCTTCTTGTCCTTACAGGACCTTTCTTGCCTCTAACTGGTTGCATTATTTTTAATTTTTATATTTATAAGAACTAGAAGTCATCTATCAGCTGTGCTCAGTCAAGTGGTATTTTGGCTGGCATGCTCTTTGCTAGCCTGCAAAATGTGAATCTCTCCCCAGGAGGAAAATCTTGTATGAATTGTTTCCCAGTTTTTCTCTCCACTTTGAAATCAACTTCAAAGTTGTTATTTGGCTAAAGGGTTATGTTTTCCTTCCCCTGAGGTCTATAGGATTTGCCTCTGAAGTGTGGCTGGGGCACAGGTTTCCTTTCTACTCTGTCATTTTTGTCTACGATACATATGAACATAATCATTCTCACCCCCAAATACAAAACCAAACCTTTAGGAAACTGCAAAGGCCTGTTTTACCTCTAGTTAGTCTATAAAGATGTTCAGCCCAAGAAAGGAATAATTAGTCTTACCTACTCATTCTAATTATAATTTTAAGGATTATACACTTAATTTTAAGGCTCAATTAGCAGATAGCAAATATGTAATTGATAGTAAAATCTTTAGTGATAGGGGTTTTTAAAAATTAATTTAGAGTTTAATTCTGGGTTTTTTATACCACACTAAATATAGTTCAATGCACTTCATCCTGGAAATTTAATAATCTGATAGAGACCAGTTAGATAATAGATGGTATCACAAAGCTTAGTCATTATTTGCTCCATAAGCAAGTAAAAAAAAAAAATTTAAATAAATTTAAGTATGTTATGTTGGGTCAGCATAAAGTGAATAGAGGACTTATTTCATATTCAACTCTTTCAAGAAAGAGAGTAGAGGTTGAGTTACATAGGGAGCGAGCATGTGGCTCCATTTACAGTTAGTGTGAGAAGTCAGCTTCAAGAACGTATCGGCATTCATGATGATATATTAAGTTCAGAATTTTCCTGCCGGACTATATGAAACACTGGCAACTATTCAGTACTTAAATTATTTCTTTCCAGTCTATGATTCTTGTGGGCAGAAAAGTGAATTATGTATACGAATCCATTCCTATAGTTATCTTTCAGCAATACCTAAGGCAGCTGCCAAGATAATTCTCTATTATCATGTACAGAAAATAAACTTCAGTCTTCCGTTCAGCTGTGCCAGGAACTCTAGAATTTTTTCTTTCAGAGTCAAGACTTTGAGGTAATGATAATAGCTACCATTTAGAGAACATCTATTATATGCCAGACACTGTGCAAGAAGCTTTACATGGTTTTTATTTTCGTTATTGTATTTTTTATTTTGATAACTTTCAAATTACAAATGTAATAGTTATTTCACAAAACAAAATAATACAGAACTATAGAGGAAAAATAATTAATGATTTCTGCCAACACCTCCCTCCAATCTCATCTCACTGATAACTGCTCTGAGTCCTTCAACTTTTCCCTGTGCTCACATACATTGGCTATTTCAGATCCTCACGTTGTCCCTTTAAGGATGGTGGTTTTGTCCCTATTTTATAGATAAGCAAAATAAAGTCCTATGAAGTTAGTCCGTTTTGGGGAACTGAGCATTAAAATAGAGGCCTCTTTCTATTGGGATGAAGAAACCTGGATAATTAAGAAGCTCAAGGGAAAGTCAAAAGAAAGGATTTTTGGAACCATGAAGAAGAAAAGCTTTCTTCCTTGTTTTCAGTGTCCTCTGTCACTACCAGCACAGGGGCAAAGCACATCAGGGGCAAAGCCAGCTGTGCTTTGCCCCTGCTGTGCCAACACTGTAGGGGCAAAGCACAGTGTCAGCATCTTCTCACCTGGAGGGCCCAGTGCAACCTCCAAGGATGATTATTGGACAGCACGTTGGTGTTGACATAGCTTTGTGGCTCAGAATCTGGGAGAGTTTGTTTACAGCAAATTATTCTCTACTCACAGGACAAATTGTTCTCCACTCACAGAGTGATTAAAAATAAACCTGTTCATCAAACTTAAACTCTAGCTAGAATATAATTATGTTTTAGGTACTGTTCTTTTGTCCATAAGCATGCCTTATTAAAATAAACTGTAATGATGGACTAATGAAAGAGCTAAGCTAAAAGGAATGTATAAAATGTGGGCTTCTGAATCTGATTCCTCTCCTTTCACTTACAGTGTGTTCTCAACTAAAAGGTTTTGCTTTTCTTTTTTTATTTTTTTCAAATTTATGAAAATGCTTCAAGACCTCATTTGAGTAATAAAATGCATAGGTGATCTTCTGTCTCCTGAAGATCAAAGGTATTTTCCTACCTAAATGTAGCAACTAGGTCTCCTATTTTTTAACAAAGCAGTATTTTTCTGAAGGCCTAGATATGGACACTCACCCCATTGTGTAAAGATCTCATCCGGTTTGCTTTCCAACCATATGATGAAATCCAGTGCAACACCCTTATTCCATTGGCTCCAAAATGCAACAAAATTCACCTTGCCATAGGAATCAAGGAAAGGGAAGCATGTGGAGCGTGCTGTCTTTTGACATGGTGTGCCTAGAGCTCTTCTCTGGTTTTAGAGAGGGAGGAAATCCATTGACAAGTCCCATGGCCTGTACCTGTTGGTCGTTCTGATCACTGTTTACCCAAGGAACAATGCCTATTCTCTAACACCTCTGCCTGTGATCTCACAAGCTAACCAGAGCCAGCTTTGGTCAGCAGTTGGATGGAAGAACTCCAGAAAAAATAGCTGAGGTGCAGCAAATCATCTTGGTGATTTGTTGGTAACACTGGGCTCTCAGAGAGTAAGGAATCAGTGCCCCAGAGTGGTACCTGAGAGCATTGTTTGAGCAAAGGATCTTCTCTTTTAATTAAACACTTGAGGACTCATTTTAAACAGAAATTTGATTCCATTTTTATTCCATATCCCATAACCATTGTGGAATATTCTCATAGGTAGATGTTAAAAAATTATCAGCATATCTCTCCAAATAAAAATCAAATAAAAATTTTTGTTAAGTTTCTAGCATATGAGCAACGTGTTGTGCTAGGCATCTGCACAGTGCATGGTGCCTAGAAAGCACTCAATAGAGAGTTGTTGAATAGATGCATGTAGGAAAGAACATGGAGTTCTCAGAATTAACTGTTGACAATAGCTGAAATGAAAGTTAAAGAAGACTTTGAGTTACTTCAAATGGAAATACCTCTGGCAGGTACCTATGAACTGGAGATTTCTATAACCCAATGTGGAGGGAGAAATATGGTATCACAATATTAACTATGCCCCAGTCCACTTACCCTTCCATGCTTGCAGCTCTGGTGGAGACAACAAATGGTGTACCTGGGAAAGTTAGAATGCAACTTGGCCCACAGTTGGTAACGAGATATGAAAATTGGAGTGAATCTAAATAGTAGAAGGAAACTGAACTGGGCTCTCCCCTATCACAGATCTGCTGAACTGGATAGTGTTGGAATCATTTGGCCCATAATGCTAATCAGGCCACCATTTTGTTTTGAAATAGAAGCCCAGTAATCAAATAAGTTTAGTAAAATTCCTTGTGTTTACAGAGATATAGTCAAAATAATTCTATATTTTCCTATTTAAGCATCCTAGTGGAAGTCATGTTTTGACTTTCTAATTAAAGATTTGCCTACATGTGTGTGATACAATGTCCCTGAATAAAACAAAAAAAGACAGACTATCGTATTTTACTTATAATTTTTATAGGAATTAGAGTTCAGGGTTTTTTATCCAAAGGCCCCAGGTTGCCAGACAAATATATTTGTGCTATTATGTATCTATTTTGTATATCAGTTAGATTATCAAACTCTGAAAGTCTTACTGCCAATATATTACAAGAATCAATGTGAAAAGAAAACTGAATTAGATGCAAAATTCTGGTTAAGCCATTTACCAGGGTTTTACTTTGAATGTCATTTAACAATCCTTGGTTTCCTCACCTGCAAAATGAGGAAGAATATACCCACTGCTCATGTGTTACAGAATTATTGAGAGATGCAATCAGATAGGCTGGCAGAACTAAGCATGGACTTGGAGTCAGATGCCTTAGTTTGAGATCTGGTGCTCTACTTACTCTGTCATTTTGGGCATGAACCTAAGCCTTAATTTTCTCATCTGTTAAATGGGGATAATAATACCTATTTCACACACTTTTTGAGAGGATTAAATAGGATGATATCAAGCATTTGTGATAATGCCTAACATTGGTGAGCCCTGACTCTGTTTCCGGTACTTAGTAACATATATGAGAATGCTTTCTAGGCTGTAAAGCCATGTAGAGGTGTAGGCCCCACCTTTGCTCCCAAGCAGCCTTGCTTGGATAGCCCATAGACTAACCAAGAAGTGAGTTGCTTTTTTTAAATTCGTAATGAACTTTATTTTTCGAGAAGTTCTAGATTACAGAAACATACATCCTAAGTATAGGGGATTTCCATATAATCCCCATTCCCCCCCACACACACACACACATTTTCCCCTTTTATTAACGTCTTACATTAATGTGGTACATTTGTTACAATTGATGAACCAATTTTACTACTAATCAAGGTCTGTATTGTAGAGTTTACACTTTGTGCTGTACAGTTTTATAGGTTTTGCCAAATGTATATGCTCATGTATCCATCATTGCAGCATCATGCAGAACAATTCCAATGCCCTAAAAATGCCCCGTGTTCCACCTATTCGTTCCTCCCTCTCCCCTCTGAACCTCTGGTAACCACTATCTTTCTATCAACGTTACAAGTTCTTCCGTTACCACATGATAATACCTACAATAACAAATCTACATTGGTCCATGGTTATCCTCCCTTCTTATGTTTGTTCATAAAAGAAAACAGGCCAATATGCCAGGCCAAGAGGGAAGTTTTTGTAGAGGATGCTAATTTTGAGGGAAAGGAAGGAGTGCAATTCACAGGCCCCTCTACTGCTGCAGAGAGGAAAGCCCCAGAGGTGGGGCATTCATCCCAGGAAGGAAATCTCTAGCCTTGGGGTGGATTGGGTTGGCCCCAAAGGAGGCAGCCCTGTTATTTTGCATTCTGGTTTCATTTCTGTGGACTTCTTCTCAAGGGTCCAGGACTCTGGGAGAAGGAAAGGACAGCCAGATGGAATGGGAAAGAAGAGGCTACTTATGTGTGTCCTTCCTATCCCTCAAAGCAGCCTCCAACTGTTAATTGCCACTACCTTCAAACAATGAAATTATGTGTAATTTTATATTATAATTTTTTATTATCAGCATAATCATCATTATTATTAGCAATTAATATACCGTGAGTGCTTACCTTGGGCTTAAGTTCATTGGCTCATTTAATTATCACAATTCTCTAAGAAAGTTTCTATTATTATCTATGTTTTACTGATGAGGAAAGTAAGGCTAAATTAGAAAAGATAAATTTCTTGCCCAAGCTAGAAAGTGGTAGAACTGAGACTCAAACCTGGGGCTGTCTGGCTCCGAGCCTGTTTCTAGTTACTATGCTACTCTCTATTAACGTAATTATACACAACCAGTTGATAAAGCACTTGAGTTAAAAATCTGATGTTACCCTTCTTTGGACCACCCAGCACCCAAGCCAGTGACAAGCAGAGAATAGACAATCACTAAATGCCTTTGAATATTAGTTGACCCTCACCAGAATCTAGTAGAAGTCTTCTCTTTTTAAGTTGATGAGGAAAAAAAATAATATCCAAATTAATGCTTAGCTCAGTCATCCTACTTCTTATGATTTAGCAGACAGGGATTTTTAAACAGTAGACCTGTTTTAACGAGAAAACCATGTTAATCTTCTCTTTCATTCAAAGCGGCTGGTTCCTCTGTTGCTCCACAACCTAGAGGGCCTGAGCTCCTGGTCCGTCCTGCCCTTGGGGGTCTCAGAGTGAGTGAGGATGGGCAGAATGCTTAGGTCAGATGCAGGGACCACTGGTTTTGGTCAGTGTGGGCCTCAACTTCTGCCGGTTCCTCACATTCCCAGAAGGACCACCTCAACTGTTTCCCTTCCCCATGGGCCGCCTTTGTCAGAGCAAGAGAGCAGCGCCCAGGCAGTGTGCTCAGCCCGCTCAGGGTCTTCACAACAGAAGTGAGCTTCTGCTCAACTTGTCCTTGAGTCTCTCTTGAAAACCAGAATAAATAATTGGGGTTCATAGGCAATGTGCCGGAAGACAAACAAACAAACAAAAAAATCCCGTTTTGTAGAGCAGAGAGTCAACTTTAACCCTGTGAGAACTTTTGCTGTTCCCGAATGAAATGTCTTTTATTGTTTTAAGGTATATTCTCGCAGTTTTGTCATGTTACAAAAAGCTGTTTCCTTCAGGTTAATATAATGTATTATAATTAATCTTCTTAAATGAAAAGATGAACTTGAATGTAGAATTGTAGCTAGTTCTCAAAACACTTATCAGCAAAAACTATAGGATTTACTATATAAACAAGCTCATTTAAATGCATCATGTTAATTAGATAGCTATAAATACAAGTTGGATGAAAAGCCTTGATTGAATTTGTTCTCTTCTGTTCTACGCACGTAGCCTTAATTGCACATCAGCTAATAAGAAAACAAGTTTAGTCAGAAACTCATCAGACCGCCATGACCACGCCAGCAACCTGCTCCAGGTGAAATATCAAATAAATGTCGTATCAGTGCTTGCCTCATAAGCAAAAAAATTAAAATAGTGAACGTTTTCCCCTATTTACCATTCAGTCAAAATATGAAGAGAGCCTTTTTGCTACTCCTCTAAAAAGGAAACCATCACTCAATCTTTTTACTAAAAAAAAAGAAGAAGAAGAAGAAGATTGGTGTAATTATATTGTAATGAATTGTAAAATTCAGGGCAAACTAAAGTGAGCTCTTTAGCAAGTTCCAGAATAGCAGCAGATGGGATTCCAGCAGTCAAGGCACTTCAGCCTTGGGTAATCCATCTACATGGCCACCCCCCTCCTTGGGCATGGATAATCCAAGACTTGGATACAATTATTTACATGTTAAAGTTGATGATAGTTACTGTATGACATTAATTTCATAATTCCACCAAAGATGTTTTTCATTTCTTTGCCAACAATCTTCCCTGTAAGGCCAGTTGTTATGCATGTAATTTTGTTTACCTTTTGGGTTTTTTAATTTTTAAAAAGTACAGATCTAGGCATGATTATTCATGTTAGGGGGAGAAAAAGTCCCTAATAATTCTGGCTTGAAGGGAAGCTAAAACAGTAATTAACTCTATTTCTCAGTTGCAAAGATGCTCTTTCTGGCTTTGCTTGTCTCTCCTGCAGCAACCTTCCACTCTAGGTTATGCAAGATACATCATTAAGAAGGACGGCTTCGGACTCCAGGGCCTCAACAAAGGATTTACGGCAACTCTGGGACGTCATGGGGTTTTCAACATGGTTTATTTTGGCTTCTACTACAATGTCAAAAATGTTATTCCTGTCAATAAGGTAACTATTTAATCAATTAAAATCCTGGAGGAGAAACCCTGTGAATGATAATAGCTCCATGTTTGGAGTGTTCATCATGCCTCAGCCACTGGGCTGAATGCTTATTTCCACTATCTTATTTGATACTCACATCAGCCTTGTGGTTGAGTGTTGTTTTTCCTATTTCAGTTTCAGAAACTGAGACTTAAAAACACCAAGTAAATTGCCCAAGGTCACACAGAAAACAGCAAAGCAGAGACTTGAACCCAAATGAGACACCAAAATTCATCCTCTTGAAGACTATACCATTACCTGAATGCTTTCCATTTATCACTAATAGGAATTTCTGGAAATTATTTTATTACTTAATTTTTATCTCAGAAGTATAGCTTTCTCAGAGAAGTTGAAAGTTTCATAAAGTTGTCAGCCTAAATATTACCTAGACATTAATTTCTAAATTCATTTTAGATTAATTAGAGTAAGTAATAAATGAACTTTTCTAGGATCATTGGCTTTTGGTACAAAAATACTAATAATTATAATTTTGTAATGATAGCTTACAAATACCAGCAGCCTTTCAACTTTTTCTACAACATTAAAGTAGCACATGATGTGCTTTAAAACTGAGCCTCTTTTAGCTATAGCATCAAAGCATTTTCCTCTGCCAACAAATAGCTTACTTGTGGACCCAAATTGAAATCCTGACAGACACCAGTTCGGGAAACATTTTCACACTCAGGCAGCTTCCCACCAGGTTCAGTTCTTAATTTCACTTGGTAGAGAAGTATTGAAGGACTTTTTAATAAATCATATAAAAATTTTTCAAACGTGGCTATCACCACTCTTTGGTAAAGTTGGTTCTACTGCCTTTGCCCAACTATCCCTTGTATTCTAGAAAAGGCTAGGACTTACCCCAAGTAACAGCTGAAGCCAAAGCATGTTCCACATTAACTATCTATCGGCATTGCCTCAGCTTCACTAACCACAGTTGTTAACCGAGTTTCACTGTATTTGGAAATCTCATTTAGTGAGTAGAAGCTTATGTTTTGTTGGCCTGAAATCTCTGCTGATTGGCCACAGTGTATGTTGATTGACAGTTCTGACTCTGGTGGTCCTCAGAGCTCTTCTGCTGTTGAATTACAGAAATGGAGTAGTTTAAACCCCCTTTTCCTTGTTGACAAGTCTTAACACTTTAAGATTCCTTTTAGCAAGAAGTGGCTACATAATTTGCGAGCCAAGTGCAAAATGAAAATGCAGGGCCCCTCATTCAAATATTATTAGGAATTTCAAGCCAGCAATAGTACAACATTAAATCAAGCATGGGGTTCTTCAAAGTACAGGACCCTGTGTGACAGCACAAGTCACACACCCATGAAGCTGGGACGTGTAATCCATACAACATGCGTGAAGTATCTGTCCCTTCGTTTCTCCAACTATTCAAAGGCTTGAGTCAGGCAGGAATTATACTCAATGAAATAGATAATACAAATATTTTATATTTTATTATAATATACTAATACATTATTTCAATATAACAAGTTTGTTTATATTTAAGTAAGAAATATTTGACAAACTTCATTCTACAATTAGATGATGCACTTAGCAAGTTAAGTGTTCTGCATTATTTAAAAAAAAAAAAACTTTTTTTTTTAAAGCCATTATAGTATTCTGAAATCATGGGAGGATTCCATTCACGTTGCCATTCTCAAACCCAGCCTTGTTAATAATCTGAGCATAATGTTTCATATCACTAAACAGTTTTATTAAGCACATACTGCTTAGGCACTTTGCTGAGCCCTGGGTATTGTAAGATGAGTAAACATTGCCTCATTTTCAAGAAGACCCAGGAAAAGCCACATGAACAGAAGGTTGAATGAAAATAAAATATTTTGCTTACATAGACATCATATTGACAGTCACTAATTAATAATAATAAAATTTTTATTCTAAATCATGTTTGAAAAATATTTCACAAATTCTGAAATTTGGCTTTTCCAAATTTGCTCCAGTGTTCTAAAAATAAAGCCCCATGAAATTTTATGTGGGATAGATGACTGTGTTTAAAAATAATTGGTTTCTCTAGCCTTCAAACTAGGAAGGAAGATTTTAAAATTCAGAACTCTAAATAGATATAGGACAGGTATATAAATAGCTTTTGAAATATGTTAGCATCCCAACACCTGTACTATTTCCTACCACTGTCCATTTCCATTTATAAAGGAAATATGAGAATGTAAGCTTTATAATGCAGAAACTCATTCATTTCTTTCCTA